>SJYC01073067.1:0-33894 GCA_006408675.1 Madoqua kirkii
ACTAAAGTGAGAAAGATAGAAGTTACGATGGGTTGGCAATTCCTTAAACTGGTATCCATTAAGCAGTCACTCTTAATTCCCACCCGTCACTACCAGCCTCTGGTAACCACTAATTGCCACCTGTCTCTACAGATCTGCTCATTCCATGTACTCTGTATAAAAGAAATCTCACAGTACATGACCTTTGTATCTGACTCTTTGCTCAGCATGTTTGCAAGGTTTATCCATGCTGTAGTATGTTGTCGTTCAGCTGTTGTTCAGTCGCTCAGTTGCGTCTGACTCTTTGCAACCCCATGGGTTGCAGCATGTCAGGCTTCCCTGTCCTTCACCATCTCCCAGAACTTGCTCCAACTCATGACCATTGAGTCAGTGACACCATCCAACCATCTCATCGTCTGTCGTCCCCTTCATTACTTTTCAGGCTGAATAATATTCCATTGATGGACGAATCATATTTTGTTCATCCATGTACCAGCTGGTGGACATTTGTGTTGTTTCCACCTTTTGGCTATTATGATTATCGTTCCTCTAAACATCACGTACATGTTTTGGTGTAAACATCTGTATTAGTCTGCTAAGACTGCCATGTCAAAAACAGCACAGAATGGGTGGTGTTAACAACAGTAATTCATTTTCTCACAGTTCTGGAGACTGAAAGTCAAAGAGGTGATGGCAGGGTTGGTAATTTCAGAAGCCTCTCTCCTTGGTTTGCAGCTACTGTCTCACTGTGTTCTCACATGGCCTTTTTTCTGTGCATGTAAGCCCCTATTATCTCTCTCTTATAAGAACACCCATCATGTTAGAGTAAAATCATGTTGTTATAACCTAATTTAATCTTGATTACCTTCTTAATGTCCCTATGCCCAAATGTAATCCCCACTGGGGTTTAGGGCTTTAACATGTGAATTTGACATGGGAGGGACACAGTTCAGTTGATAATAACATCTTTAGGTTGAGATATATACCTAGGAGTAGAACTGCTGAGACGTATATTAATACCATGTTTATTTTGCTGCTGCTGCTGCTGCTAACTTGCTTCAGTCATGTCTTAATGTAATCCCCACTGGGGTTTAGGGCTTTAACATGTGAATTTGACATGGGAGGGACACAGTTCAGTTGATAATAACATCTTTAGGTTGAGATATATACCTAGGAGTAGAACTGCTGAGACGTATATTAATACCATGTTTATTTTGCTGCTGCTGCTGCTGCTAACTTGCTTCAGTCATGTCTGACTCTGTGTGACCTCACAGACAGCAGCCGACCAGGCTCCCCCGTTTTTGGGATTCTCCGGGCAAGAACACTGGAGTGGGTTGCCATTTCCTTCACCAATGCATGAAAGTGAAAAGTAAAAGTGAAGTTGCTCAGTCATGTCCTACTCTTAGCGACCCCATGGACTGCAGCTTATCAGGCTCCTCCATCCATTGGATTCTCCAGGCAAGAACATGGGAGTGGGGTGCCATTGTCTTCTCCAATCCATAAAAGTGAAAAGGGAAAGTGAGGAACCACCAAACAGTTCTCCACAGTGCTGCACCATGTTCAGTTGCCACCAGCAATATATGAAGGTTTCAATTTCTCCTTATTTTCACCAACTGATACCTTATCAGCACATATATAATAACCACACATACATTCATACAGATTTCTCTCTCTCAAACGGAAAGTGAGTATCATGATTAGGCATGAGACATTTCAATGTATTCCCATTAATTTATGACCCAAAATAGAATGTCCAGTGTCAGAAATATTTAACATCATTCTGTAATTAACACTACTAATAGACAAAGTAAAGAAATAAGGTATGCACCAAAAGAAAAGCAGTAACAACACTGTGATTATTTAGAGATAGTATGCCCAAAACTTCCCTGGTGGCTCAGACAGTAAAGCATCTGCCTACAATGTGGAACACCCGGGTTCAACCCCTGGGTCAGGAAGATCTCCTGGAGAAGGAAACATCAACCCACTCCAGTATTCTTGCCTGGAAAATCCCATGGATGGAGGAGCCTGGTAGGCTACAGTTCATGGGCTCGCAAAGAGTCAGACACAACTGATCGACTTCACTTTCACTTTCTTTTTTTCAAGTCTAAAACCAGAGGTGGGGAGAGAAAAAGCCTTAGATCAGTAAAGAAATTTGATAGTCTGGGAGAAAAGTTAACATATAAAAATCAATAGCTTTTCTATTACAATAGCCAAGACAAGGAAACAACTTGAATATCCATCAGTAGATGAATGGATAAAGAAGATGTGGTACATATACACAAAGGAATATTATGCAGGCACAAAAAAACTGAAATAATGCCATTTGCAGCAACATATAGACACAGAGATTATCATACTAAGTGAACTAAGTCAGAAAGAGAAAGACAATTACCATATGTCACTTATAGGTGTAATCTAAAATATGACACAAATGAATTTATCTATAGATAGGTTCACAGACATACAGAACAGACAGTGGATGCCAAGGAAGGGAATGTGGGGGAGGGATGGATTAGGAGCTTGGAATTAGCAGATCCAAACTATTACATACAGAATGCATAAACAAGACCCTACTGTATAGCACAATATCCTGTGGTAAACTGTAATGGAAAATAATATGAAAAACAATGTAAATGTATATATTTTATATAATTATATATATATATATATAACTGAATCAGTTTGCTCTACAGCAGAAATTAACACAACATTATAAATCAACTATACTTGAATAACACAAATTAAAAGAAAAACAACAGCTTTTCTACATACAAGCAAATGACAGTGGAAATACAAAAAAAACCAAAATATCCCACTTATATCAGTATCATGATGCAGTAGAACCAGACTTCTAAAGCCATTAACCAACCTTAAGGTTCAATTTCCTCATCTATAAAATGGGTATAATAACCCCTGCCTATTCTATCCTACCTCACAGTTACAATGAGGAGGAAATGAGCAGGACCTGGCTTGGCAAGAGACAGAGGACTACCCCAATAGTGTTGCCACCAGCACATGGCAGAGCTGGATGGGCTGTGTCCACTAATGCTAATTTCAGTGGGCAGACACATATGCATTTGCCCATTTATAAAATCTTCAGGAGCTCCCGACTCAAGAGATAGTTTGAATTCTGATTCATCTCATCAATTAAAGTGTTGTTTTCTTCCCAGGTGGCTGTGCAGCCATTCAAAAGAACTAAAAATAGGATTAACTGCTATGACAAAATTTAAAATAGTTGGGAATTATTGTAGTTCTTACAAAAGAAAGGCAATGCAATATAGAAACAGCCTAAGAATACTGATTGTTATATATATATGAAAAGAAAGTAAGAATGTCTTGAAGCAAATAGAGTGCATGGTTATGAATTTTAGGTTAAGTTTAATTACATAGAGTTTGTGTGTTTGCATTATCTTCTCCCAAGCCATTGTGTTATCTTCTCTAAGGTTAATAGTGTAACATTGAAGGTTGTTAGGGATACTGATCATTGAGTCACTTGAGATAGGGATTTTATGAGGGTACTCAATTCTGACTATGGACTAGAGTCACCCAAGAAGTATCCATGTTCAGGTTCCCTCTCTAGAGATTCTCATTTAAATCGTCTAGACTGTGACTGGGTTTTTTTTTTTTCCTTTTTAAGCATCACAGGTGATTGTAATCTGTAGCCAAGGGAAGAGAGCCATGTAGTGATTGGACCCAAATGAAAAACCCATTCCACCCTTTCTCCATTTAACTTCCCTCCTATATCAAGGATTTTTTTTTCTTCAAGCAAACTATGAAATGCTGGACTTTTATACCATCTTTCCATTAAGTGATTCAAACATTTTTTTTTTAAAGCGTGAACTACCTTAGTATACGTATAAGTAAGTAACTGAATAATGGCCAGGGTACATTAAGTTACTCTTTTGATAGGCTTTAGCAGTGTTAATCAGAGAAGACCATGGCACCCCACTCCAGTACTCTTGCCTGGAAACTCCCATGGACGGAGGAGCCTGGTAGGCTGCAGTCCGTGGGGTCGCTAAGAGTCAGACACGACTGAGCGACTTACTTCCACTTTTCACTTTCATGCATTGGAGAAGGAAATGCAACCCACTCCAGTGTTCTTGTCTGGAGAATCCCAGGGACGGTGGAGCCCAATGGGCTGCTGTCTGTGGGGTCGCACAGAGTCGGACATGACTGAAGTGACTTAGCAGCAGCAGCAGCAATGTTAGTAGCAGTAACAGGACCACCCCCCAGCACCGGGAAATATTGCTCTATCCAAATTAAATTGTTTTCAGGAATTTAGAAACATAGACGATAGCTAACTTGCATTTGTATTTGGCTAAGGTGCCGTGAGTTACGGGCATCCCAGGGGTGCTAGTGGTAAAGAACTCACCTTCCAGTGCAGGAGATATAAGAGACACAAGTTCCATTCCTGAGTCAAAACCTGAAAATCACATGCCTAAAGTAGATCTTTAATACTGGAAAGCCACTTGGATCCTGACTTTATGTATGATCAAAAAATCAGTGTACCCTTAGAAGACCAACTATCCCTGTAGATGAAAGGAGTATTCATTTCTTCACATACATCACAGCCTTAAGTGTACTGTTTATGCTGGTTCTTCCCTGATGGTTCAGACAGTAAAAATCTGCCGGCAATGCAGGAGACTCAGGTTCGATCCTTGGGTCTGGAAGATCCCCTGAAGAAGGAAATGGGAACCCACTCCAGTATTCTTGCCTGGAGAATTCCACGGACAGAGGAGCCTGGCAGACCCCAGTCCACGGAGTTCCAAAGAGTCCAACATGACTGACTGACTAACAGACACTTATGCTAGTTACACAACGATAAAGTGATCCACTCAGAGAACAGTTCTGTAACGGCACAGACTGCTGGGAAATCAGATATCTCCAGTCATCTCTCAACCAAATCTGGAAGAATTTTTAATTTACTATAATTACAAACCAGGACCAAAGCTGTCATACACATAGACACACCCACATACCCACTCTCCACAGACAGCCTTTGGTTTTTTCCAAAACCAATCTAAAATTTAAAGTTTATCCTAAGAACACAATATTCACATTAAATGTTTTAAAGAATTCCTCATGGGGCAGATTGTGATAGGGAGATATGGTAACTTCCTGGGAGAATCTTTACCTCTTTCTTCTCTATTTTACTCAGTGGCTGGGGCGTGATGCCCTTTGAGTGCTGAGACCTAAAGGCTTTTGTCACAAATCTGCATCCACAGTTGCAGATTTAAATTAAAATTGGGCACCCTCATTCAGATGAACCTAGAGAGTGTCATACTATGTCGAACAGAGAAGGATAAATGTCATATAACAGCCCTTATATGTGGAATCTAAAAGGAAACAATGCAAATGAACTTACAAAACAGAAAGAAACTCAGACTTATAAAACAAACTTATGATTGCCGAGGAAAAGGGATAATTAGGGAATTTGGGATGGTCATGTACACACTGCTATATTTAAAATGGATAATCAACAAGAACCTATTGAATAGCACGTGGAACTCTGCTCAATGTTATGTGGTGGCCTGGAGGGGAGGGGGCTTTGAGGAAGAAGCGATATATATATGTATGGCTGAATCCCTTTGCTATTCACCTGGAGCTATCACAACACTGTTAACTGGGTCTACAAAAGAAAAAAATTGAACAGAAAATAATTAGGCACACCTTACCCCTGCCAACCCAGCCTCTCCTGACACTCAGGAGTTAGAATATGAACCTCCCTTTTCCTTATCAACAGCGGCAGCCCTGTAGAGGATCAAAGTGGCTTTCAATTAGCAATCCATTTCAGTACTTTCTGTCATTCTGGGGCCCCTGAGCATGGGCATCCTGTGGTACTAGGAAGTTTGGGGAATCCTGATCATCTGGAGCTGTCCCTCAGAATCTACTCCAGGTTGGAGTTACCTCTGGCCCTGCGGTTCTCTCGAGTGAGTATGCTGGCTTTATGGTGAACCTAGGAATGCTGGTTCTCAAGAGGAGGACAGGATGTAATTATACCACTAGGATCCAAACCCTTACCGATCAGACAACCATGTAGTCTCACAGGCAAACATCTTGCCTACCGTCTAGTCAGTGTAGCCACTTTGGCCTTAGAGTAGTCGTTACTTTCAATCTTGTCTCACTGAGATCCCAGGGGAATTGTAGGTTGGGTAGCGCATTCATCAGATTTCTTGGGTTCTAAACAACAGAAGTTGACTTTGGAACACTTTAGGCAGTGTTGAAGCTTAGAACAGTATGTATTGTTTTCACAAACATAACTTAAAAATAGACAGGGACTCAGGCATGCCCTAGAATTTGATTTGCAGAAACTTATAAGAGATCTCATTAGGGCCTTTCTATCTAAACAACTGATCTTCAGCCATTTATGTCTTTGGGCCAACTAGATGGTGATGGACATCTTTAAGTAGTCTTATTTTAATCTTTCTGTAACCCCAATATCCTATGGATATTATTATGTCATTTTACACTCACTAGGAATTTGCCCAGATCTGACTAGTTGATGCTAGAGCTATACTTAAATCCATACTTCCTAAGTCCAAATTTTATGCTGTTTATCTTCTCATATTACTTTCAGGACTTAGAAGAAAATTTCTGGAAAGGCACTGAAGTAAATATTGTAGTGCTATTCTCTTTACCCAGGAGAGTTTGCTGTGAGATATGAAAATGGCAGAGTGAGGTATAACAGAATGAGGAAAATGCATGGCTTTCTTTAAAGGCAGTATCAGATACAAAAACCAAAACAAACAAACAAACAAAAAACATAGTCTTTGTAAGCTTATAATCACAAGTTAAATTCTGGCTTTTTCTCCTATTACCTACATGACCTTGGGCAACTTTCTTGCACTTGCAATATAGGAATAGAAATCCTACTCACAGATTCCTGAAAGAATTAAACGCAGTGATGTAAGAAAATCTCCCAGCAGAGTGAACTCAAGAGATTTTTAGGGAAGAAAGAGAAGTAGAAAATAAGAGAAAGAAGAATGTGTGTTACTAGCTCAGTCATGTCCGACTCTTTGCGACCCCACCAACGGTAGCCTCCCAGGCTTCTCTGTCCATGAGATTCTCCAGGCAAGAATACTGGAGTGGGTTGCCATTTCCTTCTCAAGGGGATCTTCCTGACCCAGGGGTCGAACCCAGGTCTCTCACACTGCAGGCAGATTCTTTACCATCTGAGCCACCAGAGAAGAAATAGAGAAAATTAGATGGAAATAGAATAAACCCATCTAGGGAACATATGTCACTAAACCAGAGGCTGGTGTAGTGGGAAGCTGATACATAGCAGAGATAACAACAGGGCTTTTAGGGTTTGATTGTAATCCATCTTTTGACCGGCCTTCTATGAAGCAGAGGATGCATAACTTAGAACATTTTAAGGAGCAGAAGATGTCTGATGGGGATTCGGCACCGTGATTATTCACCAAGGAGAAGATGAGATTTTGTGCTATGCCAGAGATGGAAATATCACCTTAACAAGCATGGACAGCCCCCAATGGACTATAAAATTCATTTGGTGGCTGTGATAATTCAAAACAGCCAGGTGGCAAATCAGTAACAAGGGAAGACATAAATTTTAATTCATGAGGCTCATCAATGTCCTGGTCAGAAAGGGACAAACCCACAACTCTCTGGCTCAATAATCCAATCTAATGGGAAGAAAAAGCATTTTGAAGTGACACTCATCACATTAGAGGACCCTCTTTAAAAATGACTTCATATGGGTATGTACATGGAATTGGTGGCTAAATCCTTGAGGGGTGTAGTGTGAGTGGGCAACAGTCAATTTTTGATTTATCTATAAGCTAACACTTCTCATCCTTAAGGCAATTGTTTCTTTACTGAGAGTCTGATGACTTTATTAACTACCTTCAGTCAGCAGGGCTGACCAGGCTTTGTGTCCTGCAGGGAAAAGAAGACTTGTTTATGTAATACAGGCATGACTTTAAATTGAAAATACATTTTCCTTTACTAACACACTCTAAACATAATTATCTCTTTTTTGAGAAGACTCACAAAATGTGGCAGGCACAGTTCATGAATTGCCTAAGTATTCTCTGATGTGGACACATGTTGTTTTTACCCATAACAGATCTCCTATATAAAGTATTGTGTACCCACACATGTGCATAGTGTGTCTTGCACACTGTCCAAGTTAAGCAGCTGCCCAATAGACTTAAAAAGTGACTAAGTCCTGCTGAGTCTACTTTTTTTATTTTTAAACATGGCTCATACCTTCTCTATTCAGTCTCTTCCTGTTCCTAGATACACAGATAAATACAACAAGGCATATTTATATAGAGGCTTCCCAGATAGTGCTACTGGTAAAGAACCCACCTGCCAATACAGAGGACACAGGAGATGTGGGTTTGATTCCTGGGTAGGGAAGATTTTCCTGGAGGAGGAAATGGCAACCCACTCCAGTCTTTTTGCTTGGAGAATCCCTTGGACAGAAAAGCCTGGCATAGCATCACAAAGAGCTGGACATAATTGAAGTGACTTAGCATTTTTATTTTTAAACATGGCTCATACCTTCTCTATTCAGTCTCTTCCTGTTCCTAGATACACAGATAAATACAACAAGGCATATTTATATAGAGGCTTCCCAGATAGTGCTACTGGTAAAGAACCCACCTGCCAATACAGAGGACACAGGAGATGTGGGTTTGATCCCTGGGTAGGGAAGATTTTCCTGGAGGAGGAAATGGCAACCCACTCCAGTCTTTTTGCTTGGAGAATCCCTTGGACAGAAAAGCCTGGCATAGCATCACAAAGAGCTGGACACAATTGAAGTGACTTAGCATGCACATATGGATATATATTTATACATGTATATGATACATAATTATATGTATATACTACCACTACTACTACTACTAAGTCGCTTCAGTCGTGTCCAACTCTGTGCGACCCCATAGACGGCAGCCCACCAGGCTCCTCCGTCCCTGGGATTCTCCAGGCAAGAATACTGGAGTGGGTTGCCATTTCCTTCTCCAATGCATAAAATGAAAAGTGAAAGCAAAGTCGCTCAGTCGTGTCCGACTCTTAGTGACCCCATGGACTGCAGCCCACCAGGCTCCTCCGTCCATGGGAGTTTCCAGGCAAGAGTACTGGAGTGGGGTGCCATTGCCTGCTCCATACGTACGTCTATAGACCTACCCATTTACTTATACTCTTCTTTACCTCACTGCCAGCCCCTTAGCACAATCATTGCCAACTCTGTCCTGTGCAATTACAACGATACTTAACCACCAATCCCTATCTCGCCGCCATAAAAATTAGCCTTCATATATATCACCAGAACTACATTTCTCAGCACAAAACTACCCCTGAAAATAATATTTCCCTGTGTTTTATCTCAGATTCATCGCCATACCCCTACCCCTGGCCCCATTCCACTTAACTGGCTGTATTTGTCATTGTAGCACTTGCTGGCACCTGGCAATATTTGTGTGTTTTTGTTTTCAGTTGCTTGCATATTATTACCCTCCATTCATATTATGTGCTTGAAACAGAGCCTGGCACTAGTAGGGACTCAGAACATAACTTTCAATAGTACTGAATGAATCCCTTTGTTACCTAGGTAGAACATAGCACCTAACACAGAGCAAGCATCAGATGGACACGAGAACATATGAAAAAGGAAAACACATCAAAGTGTTCAGATTTGTGAAGAAGTCAAGTCTAGTTTTGACCAGGGACTAAATCTCCTCTTGTCTGTATTACCTTCCTCTCCATCCTCACATGCATCCTTATAGTTTTGCAGTTAATGATAAAGTCTGCATGAATTCTCAGGTTGAGTAAGGCATAGTAGAGCTTATGGGAACAGGTATAGGGCCTCTTCTGCCTGTTTAGCCATTCTGGGCACAGCATGCCTTTAGTCTCCACCCCCTTAAAATTGGCATGAACCAGAAATTGATAAATTAACATTATTCTGCTTATACGTGTAATCAATTAACACTCTGCCTACTCATTCATTTCTTTCTGGGCTTCCTCCAAAAGCTCTAAATCTAACAGACAGTGGGGGAACAACTGTGAGACTATTATCCAAATGATTCAAATGAGAATAAAAAGCTTCCAAAACCAGAAGCAAAATATTCACATGTCCCCCCTCCCTAGGCTGTTATATGCATATTTCCAGAACATACTTCACAAGAGTATAACAATACTTTAAATCTTTTAAAAATTCATTTTTTCTAAAGCTAAGAATCATGATTTACCTTAAATCTATGTTTGAATCAGATTTCTCTCTTAAAAAAAAAAAGTCAGTGGAGATCTTCTAAGATCAACTATTTAAGATATTTTTTAGCATTCTTAATATTGTAGTCCTCCTAGTCATAATTTTATGATCATACAATGGTTTTAGCACATTTTAAAATATAATAAAAAGTGCTGACAAATTTCTTAGAAAAAAATATTGAGATACAAATATCTCTAAAACAATTGACCACTCACTTATCCAGCAAATATTCATTGAGTGTTTACCATCTGTCAAGCACTATTCTAGAGACTACAGATAGAGTAATGAACCAATAGACACATCCATGCTTCAAGGAGCCCCGCACTCTATCTGGGCTGGGGGAGACACACAGAACAAAGTAAAAATGTTAAACATGTAGGTTGTCAAATGGCTTTAAGTGTTATGGAGTCAAATGAAGTAAGAAAAGAGAATGGGGGGTGTTAAATTGGGTAGTGGGGCACTTTTTCAATGTTCAGGAAAACCTCCTGGATTTATTTACTTCATGGTGTCATCTAAGAAAAGATTGTTCAGAGGAGAGGGAGGAAGTGAAGTGAACATCTGCAGAGGAAACTCAGATACCACACCCTATATTTGATTTCATAAGCATGTTTATAAAGCATATCTGTGCACATTGTATTACTTATAGCAGGAGTTTTGACTAAAGGGGGAAATTATCTAAAGACATTAAATTCTATTCTGGAAGTACACCTTCTTTTCTCAAATTTGTATTTCCCCTCTTTTGTTTCTGGGCAGTTCACTTTCCTAATTTTATCTTGTTACTCCCTTTTTTTTTTTTTTTTAAATAACGAGGTAATTTAAATTTTTGGATAGTTCTGTCATGGGATTGGTTCTCCTACTGCATAACTGTTAGCACAATCAAAATGCTCAAATTGCTTACGCTTAAAATTGGTAGTAAGCTGAACATTACCTGCTCTTTCTGCCCCAAGGCCCATTCCATTCCTTCTCTTAATCTTTTTAAAGGAAATACACAGTAGAACTGGGGTAGTTATTAGCTTTGGGAAATTTGTCTAGGCTTAGATGCTCCCATGTTGGATCCTTCCTGTATTAAACTTGATATCAACCAAAGAATAGCAAATTATTTGCAAGAAGGTCTGATATGGGTAAGTAGCATTAAAAATCTAAGAATTACAGAATAAGAGACTGTTTGGGTTGGAAAAGACTGTGTATGTATCTCTGATGCTAAAATTTAGCCTTGTAACTTAGGGAAACTAAGACACAGAGGTAAGTCTAATGCCAAAGTCACAACAGAAAGCAAAGGAAAAGTGCAGATCTTCCAAAAAAAAAAAAGCGGGGGAAAATGTGATGAGGTTGAATGAAATGGGACATACACAAAAAGGCACAAAAAGTTCATAATGTTAACATGATAGAGTAAAAGCAGATTTCATTTAGAAAGAATTGGAAAGTATGGGCTACTAAATGAAAGATGGTAATGCCATGTTGCTCAAGACTATTTTATTTATGTTATTACTGTCTGACATCATCCTACCTTATTACATGGTATGGTGTGTATTCTGTGTTGTCTAACTCTTTGAAACCCTATCGACTGTAGCCTGCCAGGTTCCTCTGTCCATGGGCTTTCCCAGGCAGGAATATTGGAGTGGGTTGCCATTTCCTACTCCAGGGGATCTTTCAACCCAGGGATAGAACCCATGTCCTCTGCGTATCCTGCAGGTGGGTTCTTTATCACTGAACCTCCTGGGAAGCCCTATTACATGGCATTCCTCTTCATTTATTTATTTTCCTCCTCAAAGCACTGCTTCTCCACTTTCCCCTCTCTTGGCAAACACTATTGCCATCCACCCAGCTGCTCAAGCAAGAAAGAAGAGTTAGCCTTCACTCTTCCTTTTTCTTTGCATCCCACCTCCACACCTCCCCTTCTCTAGACCAGACAGCTATCCTTGGATTCTGAAACCTGTCTTATTGATGTCCCTGCTTCCAGTTTGCACTATTCCCCAACATCCATCAATCTTTCATCACGTTGTCAGAGCCATCTTTCTAAAACCCAAGTCACATTATGTTTTGTTTTTCTTAAAACTCCCCAATAGCTGCCTGCGAATTACAGGTTAGACCCAAACTACCAGTGTGTTTTACCAGGCTTTTCATGCTGATTCCTTTATTGTTTCTTAATAACTCTTGTCACTCCCATTTTACACTCTAAAAACACCATTCCTGCTCAGCTTTCCCACTCCTTAGCATGGCCACCTTCCAATCCCCATTGCTTGGTTTGGCTACCTCCTCCTTCCTTTCAAGCTCAGCTCAAGAATTTTCTCTTCCAGGGTATGTTTTGTTCTTCCTCTGGCTAGGCAACAACTGTCCTACATTGTCTTGCAACTCTTTCTATACATTTATCCTTAAAAGAGTGAATTGAGATACTTATTTCTGTATTTCTAGGCTGCATAACAGTTCAGATATATAGCAGGCATTAATGTTTGGTAAATGGACAATTAAATGAACGTCAATCTACTGGGCTCCTGAAAAGCAAAGAAAAATAAAATGAGGTGACTAACTTCAGAGCTAACACTCCATTATATTTGGTTGTGGATTTCACTAATAGATTCTACAATGATTTAGGTTCCTTAAATAAAGATGCTTTTGAGTTATGGTTTGAACAGCCCTAAAGCTTCATTTGTACTTAAATTTGAAGGAGCTTGTTTATTTCCAAGTTGCATTTAAATTTCATTTCATACCATGTTACCAAATTCAAATGACCCAACCTGCCTTTCAATTAAGTGAAAGGAGCAGTGACTTACAAGAACTGTCAGTGTATTAAAAATGTTGCAATCACTTTATTTATAGAGCAACATAAAAATGTAATTCAGGTACTTAAAAAAAAAAATTGACACAGACTAAGCAGAGAAGACGAGCCAGAGGGGATTACTTAGTGATCTAAAACTCCTCTCTGCAGTATCGTGAACATCGACTCAAATCCAACCTGGGTCAAGACAACCTGTCATTCTCCTGAGACTGAACCCTGCCTATCTCGTGGTTCACTGTGTGTGTTTTTCATATTGCTGGAGGACTCCATGTACTTAAAAAACCCTCATGGACTTTTCTCATAAATAATAATGCTATTCCTAATAAGCTTAGCCAAATTCAGAGAACTCCTTGATATATAACTGGCAGCTCTGGATAACGCCCTTGAGTTGCTAACTATTCTACAAAAATCAAATTCAGTCAACACTGCAGAACTTGAATTTGCCAGAAAGTGACCCCATGCCACTTTTGCCCCTCACTCAGTGCTCCCAATAAACCGAGTGTCTAACGACTATTAATTGACTTTGCATGAGTGACAATGTTTCTTAAAACCAGTGAGAAACAAGCCTTTGACTTTTCAAGTACATGGAAGGAAGTGACCTGATTAAGAGTCTCACTTCCATACTTCTAATATGTTTTTTCTTCTTAAATGACAATACAAACAGAATAGAAGGAGACATCTGCATAACTTGGGAATTTTATGGATTGATAAGGCATTATCTTGTCAGCTGAAGACACTAGCATGACAATATTTATGATGGAAGGTGGTTCCTGGTTATAAAGAAAGAAAGTTTAGCCTGATAAAAGACTTTCAAGATTCTAAACACCGTCTCCTTCAGGGCAAGAGGATTAGTGCTGCTATTTCAGAACACAGTCTTATTACAGTCTGAATCCAGCTAAGTGGGGAGAGACAAGGCATTTCACTCTCAGGATACCAACGCACATACATGCACAAGTGTACAAACAGACTTTAGAGAATATAGAGTGAAAGAGAGGACTGATCAGTTGGGACAAGGAGGACCTTGAGGTCTCAAGGGAAAAGAAACAGCCGTTTCAACAGTTGTCTGACTGACTTCCAGCTGAAGGTGTAACAATAGCATCGGAGAAGCTTTCAGTCGTGCAGGAACAAAACTGTATTTAAAGTTCAGACACAATGTGTGACCTTAGAGGAGTGACGGAGAATCTTAAAGGCAGGCATAGATCAATGGGCAGGTTGAATTTCAGGCTATGAGTCTTGGAATCAGTCTGACAGAGTTTTTCCTGAGGCTTTTCAAAGGGAAAACAAAACAAGAAACTCTTTGGAAAATCACAACCATCTCAAAGCAAAGATGTTCACATTCTTCCCTCCAGTGCTCCAACTGAGTTTTGAACAGTAGAGATCTGAGGGTGCCTCGCCATGTCAGGAAGACTGAAGTGAGCTTGAGAAACAGAACTTTTTACCCTCGTGAGCCCTTTTTACTGGGCAGAAGCTGAAGCAAATCACCTTCATCAGGCACCATAACACATGAAATCAAGCTGAGGTTCATCATCAGAAAAAGTTTCTCAGAAAAAGCACAAGGGAAATGTGGAGTCTAGTGAGCACAGTGAAAGGCCTTGACTTGGAGATGGATCAGAAAAGACTGGCTATGAAGGGGCTGGCAGAAATACATGCATGTCCCCCACGGGCATGCGTACAAGCCTGTGAACTTGCTGTGAGCCCCAGGTGGTCTTTGTAGGTGTATCTCTGATTTCTTCAGTACCAGCCATTTCCTCCCTACAAGGCTACTTTCCATCTTCCTTTCAAACTTGGGCCTGAAAGTATCTGTCATATCAAGACATGGCTTACTCCAGGGGATGGTGGTAGTTAGAATGATGGTTCCCCCGACAACGTTCACATCCTTAGCCCTGGAATCTGTGAATGTGCTACTTTACGTGACATCAAGGATTTTGTAGGTCTGATTAATTAAGGACCTTGAGATGGGGAGGCTATCATGAATTACACTGGTGGGATCAATATAATCATGAGGTATGGGAGAGGGTGATAGAAGAGTCAGAGAGGAGATGTGGCAAGAGAAGGGAAAGTCAGTGATGTGGGGTCACAGGCCGGTGATAGCCGGCAGCCTCCAGAAGCTGGGAAAGGCAAGGAAACAGACTCTCTATAGTCTCCAGAAGGGATGCAGCCCTACTGACTCATCTTAGACTTCTGCCTTGCAGAGATGTAAGATGATACATTCATGCTTTTTTAAGCTACAAAGATTGTGCTAATTTGTAACAGCAGCAATATAAGACTAATATACTGGATGAGCCCATTCGAAGATATTCTTCCATGAGAGTATCACAGTTGGCTCATTCATTTTCTTGGCACATGTTTGTCATTTATGTTCTCATTTGCTTTGTGATGAGCCCTTGCTACATTCTATTCACTCTTCCAGGAGCTAGACAGACCAATATCTGGATCCTGACTTTAGGGGCTTACAATCAAATGAAAGTAGATACAGAGGAATAAAGATAGATGTATGCCCAATCTACATGGAACTCAAGGGTGAGGAAGGTCAGTACTATTTAGGAAAATTATAGGAAGGTACTTTCTTAAATGAACATTTGAAAGGTGATTTGTTAGTTGTCAAATGGAGAAAAGGTGAGAAGAAAGATCATTCCAGACAGCAGATCAGGATGAGTAAAACTCCAGATGCTGAAATAGCTGGCTGTGTTCTGGTAGGAATGTAGGGTATAGTGTCTATGCTGATAGAAACAAAAGGGGAGGCCTAAGTTTAGAATATCACACCTGAACTCTTGTGAGTAACAGAGAATGCTAAGGAGAGCACCATCAATTTTAGATCTATGTTTTAAGAAATTGTGTAAGTAGAAATTCAGAGTCAGAGAAAAAAAGTTAAAAAGAGTTAAAAGGGTATTGCAATGGTCTAAGCCAAAGGTAATACAGGCCAATTTAAAGTAGTAGCATAGTGATAGGAAGAAAGATGTTGAATAAAGATATATTATGGAGGAAGGATCAACTGGATGATGGCAGACTGGGTCTAGTGGGAAGACAGAGGGAGGAGCTAAGGATAAAACTAAGTCTGAGGATTGCATAGCCACTGTGCTGTTTCTAAAAGAAGACCTGAAGGAAAATCAGCTTGGTACAAAGAGAAAATGATTTCGTTTTTAAATACAAGGCTCCAGCTTATGCATTCTTTGAGATTCTCTCTATTTCATGGAATAATAAATAGGCTGTAAAGAGAGAAAGGGCCATATTTTCTATCTTCAGCATTTCTCTTGCCTAACATAATGTTGGGCACATGATAAATTCTTCTTGAATCAAAAAGTATATCATGCTCAGCAAGAAAGATATGTGTTTTGATTCCAATTCTGATGTGGAGCTTTGGGTTTAAAATTACCCTGAAGGTCAATCAACATACTTCTGGGCAAAGGTATAG
The DNA here is from genome assembly GCA_006408675.1 of Madoqua kirkii. Classification (NCBI taxonomy): domain Eukaryota; kingdom Metazoa; phylum Chordata; class Mammalia; order Artiodactyla; family Bovidae; genus Madoqua; species Madoqua kirkii. The sequence continues at coordinate 16,405 of SJYC01073067.1, forward strand.
CTCTTAGAAATGGATTAAAGAACTATTGATGTTAGAATTTTTCTTCTAGCATGATGCATTATCTTCAATATTAAGAAAAAGAAACAATTCCCCTTGTACTCTCTTTCCTTCACTTTACGTATAACTACTGGTCGGGGTAGAATTTTAGTGTCTTTACTGAAAATCTAAGAAATAGAAGGTATTTTTGAGTACCTACTGTATTCAGAGAGTTCCCCTGATATAGAGAAAGAGGTATTCTTTATTCTGTTAAAAAATGATTCAAATTTCTGCAAGGCTGATCAAATCCTCTGCTGTACAATTAATGACTAAAAGTTAAAAAAATATTGAATTAGGGCCACCACAGCTAATTCAGTCACAGTGGCAGACATGACAGAGTAAAAGAAATTTTAATTCCCCCAGAGTTGAATCTACTCAAGCAAAATGGATTTTTCTCTTGATTTGTATCAAACATTATCCAATTCACCAGTTAATATACTTTATTTTTGCTCTGTAGTCAACTGTGTAGGAAAAAATGTCCTAAGTTTTTCCCATTTTAATATCAAATGGGAGCCAGGACTTCAACAAACAAGCTTCTGAAACTGAATATTGAGAATAGTATGCTAGAAAGACCTCAACACCACAGCAACAAACTCAGGGAGGGAACCAAAGCAGGTTTGAATATTAATTATATGGTAATATGCAGAACAAATCTGGTGTCATGGCACTTTGGGAGAATAACTGTTTGGGAGAATTTTCTAGATACTTTCATTGTGTTTCTTCACATAAAGCGATAACAAAATGAAAGGTAAGACTGTAGGAGGTAATTATTAATCCCTGGTAACTGGCAGAGAAAATGGTGGCATTTTCTGGCAAAGAATGTATCAGTAAATATCCTTTCAGGGGTTTAATCTTACAACCAGAGTCGGTAATTGCTTTACTATTCCTTGAGCATGAAGGACTCAGAGAGTAAGTGATTTATAGTTCTGACAACATAGAACAAATTTTAATATTTTGAAAAAAATTGAGACCTATTAATCCTGGAGTGTGTTCCTCTTAAACCCAAGGAAATGAAGAAACATTGATCTAATTTCTGCCTTTCAGGAATGAAATTATATATTAACCACAGAGCACCCAGCAGCATACACAACCAGCATTCCCAGAGATAGTTAGCCTGACATCAGAATTGTGTTTTGCTAGCTAAATACTGATCTGCTGTATGGCATTATACAATTTATTGCAAACAGGCTGCTTGATCTAGCAGCCAAGAAATCAAATCAGAATTCTCAGGAAGGACATGATGAAATAAAGGGGACAGACGCAAAAAGGCAGAAGAAGCCTTTCACAGGGCCTAGTTACTTGGAGTTCTTTTCAAATGTATATTCTGATTCAGGAGATTTGAGGCGGGGCTGAATATTCTACATTTCTGACAAGCTCATCAGAGATGTCGCTTACCCTAGGAACCTACTCTGAGTAAAGGGTAGCACTTTTCTCTGTTTAAGAAGTTCAAACAACCCAAATATTACCTACACTACATATATGCCCACCCCAATTTTCTTTTCATATCCTCTTTTATGGAATTTCTTATGTATCATCTCATTTGTTTTGCTTATTGTTTTAGCCCATTATGTTTGCTATATTACCTAGTGACTTGTTTTCCAGACAAAGAATGGCATCCATTCCTTTATCCCTGCTTCCCAGTTAGACTATGAAGCAAGCATTGCATCTTCGTGTTACTGTCTCTTTTTAAAGACACCTGCTTGACAGCCTTGAATGGGACTTTCTACTTGCCCTCAAAAAAGAGGCTAAGTAAATGGCAGAATTCTGCAAAACTTAAGCTAGTGAAGGGGAAAAAAACCCCAGAAGACTGTCAATCTCCAAGTAAGAGACTACTGTGATTATCAAAAATAATTTTTAAACCTTTGAAAAACATCCTTCATGCTTTGGTTTTCTCATGTGAATGACTGGATCGGACCAGAGGGTCTGCTGTGGGTAGGGGATTCAAGTCTGTCTCTGCTACTGTCTAAATATTTCCTCAGCTGAGGAAAAAACATTTCCTATAAATCTTATGCATGAAAGCCAGACACTCTTGCCAACTGGGAAGACAGAGGGAAAAAAAAGGAGTCAGGTAAGGGAAAGGAAGAAGAGAGGCACTTCACCACCTGTTTCCTCCTTTAAGAAAAGAGGCACTCCTCCTATCAAAAGAAAAGCATCCAAGTCAGCTCTTTACTTTGCCTTTACACCATTTCTGCCAGGAAAAAAAAATGCACACAAAAACTAGAAATTAAAAAAATAAAAGGGAAAAGGAAATAAATATAATGCTACACAGAAGGCGAGAGAGTAGTATAAGACAATGACATTAAGTTTATCCAGATATTTAGTGATATCCTAAACGTTTGACTTTGTTCAGAAAAATTCTTATGCACTCTTGGATAAATGTTGTTGTGGGTCACCTGACTAGTCATGCTAACAAAATAGAGTAGATATACTTCCCAAAGGGTGTCAGTCTCCATTCACTCTGACAGGCAGCCCAGGAAGAAGGGGTTTTGCCACTGTCTGCTTCATGGCCACCATCTGTGAAATGGAAATCCTAATAGTGAAAGCCTCCATAGCTCTCCTGGAGGAATTGAGCTGAGGCAGTGTATAAACAAGTATCACTACCTCGTTCTTACTATCCCCACCTAGCCATATAATTTTAGACATACCAGGAGACAGGAAACTTGCTCACATACGATAAATCTTTTTTCTCAATTCAAATTAACTAGTTAAAAATATTTATTAAACATAGATGACTGATACTGAATCAGACACTCCAAGAGAAAAAACAAACGTAAGACAGAATGCCCACCTTCATGCAGCCAACAACCTTGCTAGAAGAGAGTAAACCAATACCTAGGAAGTGATTTATGAAGTCATTTTAGAGTAGCCTAGACAGTAAATAATTGAATATTACACTACACATAGTCAAGCATAAGCACTAAGAAGGGAAGGGTAGGGAAAGATCAATACATGCTAAAATGGAAAGACAGTAACATTTTGTGCAAAGGGCATAATATCAAGCAATCAGAATACCTAGCAGTTCAATGTAATGTGGGGGGCCTGGGCTTGGTTTTGTCACCTGTGAAATGGGAATGACATTAGTATATACCTCATAGGGCTATTTCAAGAATTAGATGAAGTGTGAAAATGAAAAAAAAAAAATCTGACTTTGTAAAGCAAGTTTTCTTATTGATGATTAGCCTATTTTTTAGGAAATGAAGAGGCTTTACACTGTTCTTGAAAGAAATATGAGCTAGAGGAAAGGGGGGATAGTTACCTAGGAAAAGAAGAAGAGGGGAAGAAAAAGCAGAGGAAGAACAAGCACTGGGCATAAGAAAGACAAAGCCTAGGAAAGAGGGCAACAAAACCACAGGTAGTTGGCTTCATTTTTAACGAAAAGTAAATGCATAGATTCGATCGAAGCTGGGGAGTGCCGGGAGTGGGCAGCAGCCCGCAGCAGGCTCCTCAGTCTCGCCCACCCCTGTGTTGCCTTCCTGCTTTCAGACTTCAGGCTCAGGCTCTTTCATCACACATCCCTGGATCTCAGTCTTCCACAAGCTGACAAAATAAAACAAGGCAAGAGAAAAGAAAACAGGGGGAAAAAATTGATCTTAGTACTTTGACACACGGGAAAGCAGAGGAGGGGCACAGGGGAAGAAGAGATTAGAAACCATATTAAATTTTCCCCTTGCCTCAGGGATGGTGTTTCTGCACATTACCTGACTTGCTCCCCAGCCAGAGAATGTGCTTTACCCCACAGTCACAAGCAAGGCGGGCTGGGTAATAAGAATAATAGGAGATGGCAATTCTGCAGATATAAAAGGTACACATTCAAAAGAAGGAAGGAGAGAAAGGACAGCAATGGAGAATAAAATAAAGGATTAGCAAGAGCCAGAGAAAGATAAAAGAAAGCACAAGAGGAAAAGGGTTCATCTGTAGAACTAATACATTAGGTAAAACTCTAAAACATTGTCCCAGGTTTCAAAGACTTCAAGGGGATTTTAAAAGAGGACAAGACTACCCAGGATCTGAGTAGATTATACAATATGCAAAGTTGACTTGCAGAGGAAGAATAAGATTTAGTTCAGCTCCTACTATGTACCAGGCATTCTGCCAGGGCTTTACATTCCTTAAATCCATGAATGTTCGTTGCTGTCATCTATACGATGTGGCTTCTCAGAAAGCCTGCATTTCCTAATGTTACATTCCCATCCTCCACAGCAGCCCTCACTTCCACTACCACTTGAAATTGTAATTGGAAATTAGGCTTTATTTCTTCTATTGCAATTCAGGCATCTTAAATATAAGGCCACCATTTTCAAAATAATTTAGCCTGGGTTAGCCATCTCAGGGTTGCCATTTCCTACTCCAAGGGATCTTCCTTACCCAGGGATGCCATCTTTTGCATCTCCTGCTTGGTAGGCTGATTTTTTACAACTCTGCCACTGAGAAGCCCATAATTTAGTAGTTAATTTTTAAAAATTAAAAATGGATGAAGAGGACAAGAGGGCAGAGAAAGAAGATTCTGGAAAGAGACACAGCATTCTCGTAATTCAGGATACAGGATTCTGAAAGAGGGGAATCTATACCTGCAGCCAGCTGGTTCCTGTTTCCTATTCCAGCAGCTTACCTGGGGCAGGTGCCAATGACCGGTGTGCATGGTAGGATTTTAGAAATATTTCTATCCATAAATATGTGTGTGTGTCTATATAGAACTTTACTTTTTCTAGAATTCAGAATATTTCTAATATTCTGTAAGAGTGAGGCAGTCAGATATCTTAAAGTAAAACTAATTTAAACAGACGTATTCCCTGAGAACCTGGTTTTGTTAAGCTACAAGGGTGTTACAGGTAATGAAGCCAAAACTCATCTCATTTCACAGGTGAGGAAACCAAGGCCCAGTGAGATCACATGATGCCTAACCACGCCATGAAGCCAGTTAGTATCAGGCTTGGAACTGATGTCTGATGTTATTCAGCTAGTATACTCTACATTACCCCATGATGTTATCTGAGGGAGGTGTCACCACATCAAATAGAAACTCCATTTTTAATTTTTAAAAATTAACTACTAAAGTATGGGCTTTGCAATGGCGGAGTGGTAAAGAATCAGCCTACCAAACAGGAGATGCAAAAGATTGCATTCCTGGGTAACGAAGACTCTTGGAGTAGGAAATGACAACCCACTCCAGTATTCTTGCCTGGAAAATCCAAGGACAGAGGAGCCTGGTGGGCTACAGTCCACTGGGTTGCAAAGAGTCGGACATGACTGAGCATACACGCGCGATTTGGATTGAAATGAAACAGAGCTCAGCAAACACAGGTCTGTAAGACAGCTGCTAATGAGGTATGGTGAAGCTCATTTAAGATGCAGTGGGGAAATGTGGGCTTCCTAGTCAAACAAGGGCAAAAGACTCATAATCTAGAATTATTTTTTTGCCAGTAAATATTATTTGTTGCATATTGTGAAAATTAAATGAAATAATATATACAAGATGAACGTGAGTCTGAGTGAACTCTGGGAGTTGGTGATGGACAGGGAGGCCTGGTGTGCTGCAATTCATGGGGTCGCAAAGAGTTGGACATGACTGAGCGACTGAACTGAACTGAAAAGGCAGAAAAATCAAGGAATAAGAGTGATGCTATAAAGTGATGCTATAAACCCATCTGCCACACAGATATACCCTAAGCCAATGCTAGTATCTTGAGTATGTGTCTCTTAAAATATTGAACACTCTATTTGATACACAAGTTAAATTTTTCTATGTTTTTAATTTTAAGATAGTTTCTAGTGTTCGATTGGTATAGTATACTTGTTCATATAACCTTTTTTAGAATACTCTTGCAGGTATAAATTCATTGACAAGGGCATAACTAAAGAAGGTCTAGTTTGCTTTCTCCTCCATCTCAGTGAAGGCCACTTGGAGGTCAAAGGGCTCTGCTCCCAGTGACCTCTCTGACACACCAAGTGTGCAATAGATCATGGCCCAGCAAAATATGACAGAAAAGAGAAAATGTCATACAGACAAGATACTGGAGCTAAAGAAGTGGGAAAGGAGATGACACAGATGACTTTTTGTCCCAAATACATTAAGGAAATGCATGATCAGAAATGTGATGGTAACCATATCCATGGCTAACAACCACACAATGAGATAACACAGCCCCATCTGGGGATGGAGCAATTTTCTGTCCCTCAATTCTCTACTAAAAATTTTTTAAATTCCAATACAATATCTTTATGAAAGAAGATTCTCAATGTAAGTACTGCATTTCATACAATGCAAGCTATTTTCCCATTCTTTACTCTGAAGCTCACTAGCAACACTGTTTGCAGAACTGAATCCTTTTTTAGACTAACATATTTTAGGAATGAACCCAGTAGTGAAGACGAAAGAAATGTAAGGAGATGTGATTACCTTTGCCACACAATGGAAAACAATAATCAGGTATTCTACTTTTTTGTACTACATTTCTCTTTACTATTATCCCATGAAATAATCCCCTTGGATATTCCCAGTTACCCCCGGGAGTTAAAGAGAGCATGGATAATTACTCCATTTACAGGCTCAAAGGCATTGCCCAGTGTCACATTCCTGGGTGAACTGAACCTAAACCTTGATTCCTATGAAACCAATTATGGAGCATTGTTAATTGTGTCAATAAATCTTGACCTTACAGTCTCATCTATGAAACCCTCATTTTAAGATAAAGATATCAAAGAGAAGAGATGAATGAATAATTAAACCTCCCACTCTGACTAGGCCTGTATCTAAGAATTACCACTGGTGAAAATGTTAATGGGTAGAATGCAGGCCAGTACATCTTTAGACATGTTCTCAGGGTACTAAGTACTAAGATCATGTTTTTTTTTTCTCTGGCAGCTATAATGCTAGACAATGTACATGCTCTAAAGTAACCATCTCTCCTTCCCTCCTCCTTACAGCAAAAAGTAACAGATGGGCCATCTCAGCTAAAAATGTCAGCACTTTATTGACCAAACTTCTGCTAAATTTCTTAATAGCAATTAGTGAATTATGATTTCTCCTTTCAGAGACTAAGGGGACATAATTATTATTCAGGAAAACCTGTTTTTTTAAAAAAAAAATTCTCCCAATTCAAATGTTATTCTATGTTTAAGATATTTGTATTTTTCTCATTTTAAAATAGAGTCCTATATAAGAAGTATTTCCTTTTTGACTCATAATTCAATTCTCAGACTATTAGACCATACCACCTGCTAGAGGGTGACATGCATCTCTTAAGGATAGCTGCCGTTATTAATGATCAAGCACAGTTCAATGAGTACAGTAAAACTTTAAACATAAGCATAAAGCAAAGCACAAAAGATAAATAAGGGCTGCAATGAAATGCAGCTTCAATAAAGCATCTGTCTGAAATATCTATACTCAGCTTCAGTCTAATACACTAGAAAATATTAACTATGGGCATTCCGCATAACAAATATTTGTACTTTAATCTCTCATTCATGCTATAAGTAAACCTAAATCTTGAAAGACAACCTAAAAATCTTTAATGGAAACTCTATATAAATATAAATTTACAGAACTTCTTTCTTTTGTAGGATATTTAATGAATTCAGTATTATCTGCATTAGCATGGTACAAGGAATATGCTTAATGTTTTGAATTACTCGATCCAAATATCCCGTATGCTTTCATATTTGATTGAAACATTTCTCAAGATAATATTGTTCATAGATTAGCATTGTTTTACCAAATGTGAGAAAGAGTCTAATTTATGGCATTATGCTACTATGTTTTCTTGTCTTATTAAATGATACCATTTTCTGCCTTTTTCACCCAAATAGCATCTGCTAGCCACAAAACTAGAAACACATCTTTTAATTAAATGCTTATTTTATTTTCCCTAGGGACAACAAATTGTAGAATTACTTTCTCAAGATTTACTGTTTTCTTTCTCTTTATCTCAGGCCTCAATATACATTCGACGTGTCCTCTGAAGTAACAACGTCCCATCTGGCTGAGAAGTGATGGACACGGATCCTTAATCAGGCTGTACACTCCTTTCTTAGCACCCCCATACCCGAAAGATATCAGCAAATTGGATGGAATTCAGAGAACAGCAAGAAAAATGATTAAAGAGATGGAGGCATTGACTTATGAGGAAAGATGAAAGGATGAAATCTGTATAGCTTGGCAAAGCAACAACTGAGTTGGCGTATGATAACTGTCTATGAGCGTTTGAAGAATGTAAACACTGAGAGAAGAGAAGAAACTTTTCAGAATAGTCTAGGGAATAAGCCAAGCAAGAGGACAGAACTGAATAAATGAGTGGCGGGGGGGTGGGGGTGGGAGGACTAAGATGGGGTGTTTGCTCATCAATTGCAGTTTCTGATTAATTTACAAAGTGAAATCTAAAGAGAACTGGCATCTCAGGTTTGTAAGTTACCGTCAGAGTTGACCTACACTGAAAAAATGATAAGGGAGAGAATTGGGCTCTTCTGGTGCCTCAGACAGTAAAGAATCTGCCTGCAATGCAGGAGACTTGGGTTTGACCCCTGGGTTAGGAAGATTCCCTGGAGATGGGAATGGCAACCCATTCCAGTGTTCTTGCCTGGAGAATTCCATGAACAGAGGAGACTGGCAGGCCACAGTCCATGGAGTCGCAAAGAGTTGGACACGGCTGAGCGACTGAACTGAACTGAGCAACTAACAAGGGAGGGGATTAGTATTATCTGTATGTGCACATACAGTGGGTGTGCTGTTGATTTCAGTTTACCAAGTGCTTTTGCATGCATCATGTCATCAAAATATCGCAATGACTTATGCCATTGTCAATTCACCTTAAATAAGGACATGCCAAAATGTATACATGTATAAGCATTGAGGCAAATAGGAAAAACATAAGTAAAACATCTCTAACGTTGAGTTTGTAGTATCTTTGCTATCACAGCACTCTTATATTCCGGAATTTCAATATAGGTGCTAAGTTGCTTCAGTAGTGTCTCACTCTCTGTGACCCTAGGGACTGTAGCCCACCAGGCCCCTCTGTCCATTTCGTGTTGCCATGCTCTTCTCCAGGGGATCTTCCCGACCCAGGGGTCAAGCCTCTTACGTCATCTGCTTTGGCAGGCAGGTTCTTTACCAGTAGCGCCAGCTGGCAAGTTCAGTTTGGACTGTACTCATACACAGTTCACATAAAGAATCTAAGGTGATGATATAGACAGTGGTTTGTCTTCATTCTCCCTTTTTTTTGCTGTCCTCTTCTGGAGGAGATTAGATATAAGTACTCTCAGGGGAAATTTTTGTGGTCAGTAATCTCTCAGTGCTATAGATAACCCAGTGTGAAAATGATCTCTGCCTCAGGTGTCTGGTTACCCCTTTCCCTTGGATGATGGATTTCACTGTGGCTTCACATCCTAACTCAGCTAACTGAAGACCTTAATCATTCATTAATGTAAAGTGTTGAGATGTACTTAATATGATATCCCACTCCTTGCAAGGATATTTACTGCATAAACAGAATCAAATTCTTAATGAGATGGAGCTCTAATGTGCTAAGAGACGTCATTTGTATTTTGTTGCCAGGTTTCAGCTTCCTGAATCCTTTCAACCACCTACCACATGCTGTCTGCAATGGAGATCTCCATGGAGAATAAACCCGATGTGAATGCTACTGTTTGTACCTAGAGGCTGGTTATAAACCTATTGATGGTTTCTAACACTGACAAATTGTTCTGGAATATGTACAAGCTATGAAGACACGTTTTGTATAGGGTCTGGCCTATATTCTCCTTTCTCCTGGTCCATCCAGTAGTATCTTTGCTAGAGAAAAAAAAAAAAAAACAAAGGACATATTTCTTATCCATTATGAAACTCCAAAGTACCTATACTATTAACAGCTATAGGGGAAAAGTGAAAGAACTGATTCCAAAGTACATAATACAATGAAAACAAAAGATCTCCCTCACATCGAGTTGTCTTATAGAATTAAGAGCTTTTAGAAATTTTGCTCTTTGCCCTGGAATTGTGAACCTTTGCACAAAATGTGTGTCTTTGATCTAGAGCATATAAAATCCTGTTCTGAGACTATACAGAAATGGGGAACACTTTACTCTAAAATCCACAAGATTTGTACCAAATATAAGGAAGAGGTTAGAAGGTAATGGTTTTGGCATGACAGTCCTTTTGAAAAGCTATCATTAAAATAGTGAAATCTACTGTAGAGCCACCTAAGCCTGTTAGCTGACTGCAAGTTTTTGGGTTTTAATATAATAGTTCAGGGCTAGGGCCTGGTATTCCAAATTTCTAATAAGTTCCCAGGTGATATTGATGCTGCTGGTCCACGTACTACATTTGGAATTGCCAGATTCCATAGGGCATTTTCATTCTGGCTATACAACATAGCAGTGAAAAATGGCTACAGACGGGTCATACACAGCTCAGGGAAAATTTACTTTTGATTTACATTCTCCATCTCACCAGGCATTAATAGAACACATGCAGGTAATCAAGCAGGCGCAGGTATTTGTAGTTTTATTTACATACAATAGTTGAAACATTTTCCTTTTAATTCAAAGCTCCATTTTTATAAATGTATCTCTAAATCCATGCCCTTATGAAAATACTATTTTTGAAAATGGACCTGTAGAAAAATAGTCAGAAGGGTCAATTTGTCATGTCCATCTGGCAAAGTCCTCAAATGTAGATTACTGATGCTTTCACCAAACAGGATTAATACCAAGTCAGTTTATTTGTTTCTGATGAAAGACTCTCTAGAACATAAAGTGACAACATTTAGCTTTCCTCCTTTTGCCATACAGAAAGCATCTCAAAAAATAAAAATTAAAAAAAGAATTAAAACAAAAACAAGGGGCTCTGGCCTGTCTTGACCTCTGAAAGACTTTTTGCAAGGAATTTTTAAGCTTTAGTCCAAAAAGCGGTTTTCTGTACTTTTTCCTAAAGGCTAAAATACAAACCAGGATGATGTGCCTATCAGTGGCTCTTTTGGTGGGTGGAGGAGGGGCCACCCAGACCTAGTGAATCACCAAGGAAACCTGGGGCCTATTTTTCTGTGAAGCTGAACTTCAAAAAAAACAAGCCAAGAGATACAAAGAGAAAAGTGTGACTGCTCTGACAGCAAAAACAAGCAAATATCTCCAGAGGGGATTAGTCCCTCTGCTTCAAAGTAACCAAAACAAAGAGAGCTGAGCCAGCTTCACTGGGAACAACTCCTGTCCATCAAACCAGAATGAGCTCAGTAAACAGAGCGCTTGTCGTGCGACTCAACAGCCTGGATGCCTATTACCAAGTAATACACTTTTACTATCAAGACGGAACTTTTCAAATTCAGTTCCCTCTTATGGAATCATAGGGATATTAGAGACTTTCCAACCCCACCTCCCATTGAAAGCCACTGGCCCATCACATCCAACCTACTGGCCTGTCTTCCAGGCTCTGTTCTAGCACAAGTATTCCTGGTTTCACAAAACAATTTTGCTGAAAACATATCCTTAAACGGGGACCAAAATTTAAGTTTACTTTATGAAGAAAGTTTTGGCCTTTGGAGAACAAGTCCAATATTACTTCCATGTGGGAACTCTTCAAATAAAAGGATGGTCCTCATATTCCCACGGCATAGCCATTCATCTCATATAGTGGAATACAGATTTTTTTTTTTTGTAACCGTCTAATACCACTTGTTTCCAATGGCTCTTTTATAGCCAGATATAAGACTGCAGATTTGTGGATTTTTATCTCTCACATTCGCAGGCTATATTTCTATTAACTCTGTGTAAGATCGCTCTACTTTTTATCATAAGTTGTGCCAATAATCTATGTCTGTTTTTACATAAAATTATATTAAGTCATATTTCCCAAATATGCCATAGAAGTTTTAATCTAAGTGTGGGATTTCACATTTATTTCTATTGATTTTAGCTTGTTCACTTTGGCTCACTATTTAAGCTAACAGTCTTCTGAATTTTTATTTTGTTATTCAGGGTATTGTATAGCCTTCACAAATTTCAACTTTTTAAAATCTGATAAGCAAGCCCTCTACTTTGTTACCCAAATGACTGTTGAAAGAGGCCCAAAGCAGATATAAGTGCAGATGGGTAGGGACTTCAGGATATTTCATAAATCAAACAGATTTGCTCAAATGCTCCATCGTTTCTTATTTTCAGTCTTCCATTTACTGGCCTTAAGGAAGGCTCTGGTGTTTGGGGGAACAAACTGGACCTGAAAGAATTCTCACTTCAACTATGGTTTCTCATTCTTCTCATTTCTTCCACCTAGAGATGAGATCATACCCCAAACTCAAGATAATATTCAGGTAAGACTCGGGCCTAAGTAGCATGTGCTCTAAACCCCCTAAGTCTTAGACTACACTGTGCTACTTCTCAAAACCTAGAGAATTCCACTGGACACTCAAGGAGATCATGAGATTAGAGAGTCAAGTGACTCATGCTTTGAGAATTTAAACAATAATTGAGACCAGCTGTGGCAATAAGAAACATTTCTTATGGCTGGACTTCGAGGTATGTTTCTACCAAAAATAACATAAAATACAGTTTAGAGAGTTGATTACTTAAGGGACAATGCAGTATCACAGTAAGTCAGCAGTTTAGGTTTTTGATCTGTCCACAGAGTTAGATTTTGTTGAAGGTGAAATGCTCAGCATGGTAACTAATCAGCACACTCTCTCCAAACAACCCCTGCCTTTATTTTTGGTTGCTTGTTACTTCAATTCACACCGATTTATCCTCCCTCAAAACTCAACCCACAACTTTCTCATTGCCTGACCTGAGGCATGGATAGCAATTTTCAGTGTAATCAGCCAGAGGATGTAATCAGTGCAATTAACAGATGGATTGGGAATACTACATGAAACCTAAATTAAATCCCACTAAAATCACTGTACTGTATCTGTATATACCCACACTAAACAAATATTTCTTAGGATACAGTTTCTGGCAGTGAGATGATAATTTTAACGTAAAACTTTTAATGAATTTAGCCCCTATCTACATCCTCACTACACTGATTTGGTATACTTTATTGAGCAGCTACAGTATACCTATTTTTATTCTGGAGCAAAATTAAAGTAGGATGTGATATCTTTCCTCAAAGAAGATTGGAGTGTTGAATAAATCAATCTTAAAGTCATGAAAATATTCTGAAAACACTAAGAGATGGTGGTAGGCTAGAAATGCAAACAAAAAGAATATTAGGTTGGGAAGAAGTGTTTTATGTTTAGCTCTGCTGTAATCTGTCTGGAATTCCATGGGTCATCATTAGAATCTCTTTTAACTCCTTCCCCTCTCCTCCATTTCACTTTGCATAACCTCTCAACCCCTTGCTGAACCCATCCATCTCCTGTTGCCTGGTTTATACAGGTGCAGTTAAATGGTGTCAGGAAGGAGAGAGGAGGAAAAACATATAAGCAGCGTGACTGGTTTCACTTGAATTCATTACCATGAACTTATGTAGACCCTGATCACTGCCAAAATACTCTTATTTTCTTAAATAAGTATGCTTTCCCCCCAAATATGTTGTTTCATATCTTTTCATTGTCCTCAAATCTCGTGTTCCTTTTCCCTCCTTACTCTAAGTTGATGACCTGCCTTAATCTTTGTTAATAAGACAGACTAGATTGGAAAAACCAGATTCCGTCTTTGTCCCTCCTCAGTTCTGTTCAGTTCAGTTCAATCACTCAGTCGTGTCTGACTCTTTGGGACCCCATGAATCGCAGCACGCCAGGTCTCCCTGTCCATTACCAACTCCTGGAGTTCACCCAAACTCATGTGCATCAAGTCGATGATGCCATCCAGCCATCTCATCCTCTGTCATCCCCTTCTCCTGCTGCCCCCAATCCCTCCTAGCATCAGGGTCTTTTCCAATGAGTCAACTCTTCGCATGAGGTGGCCAAAGTATTGGAGTTTCAGCTTCAGCATCAGTCCTTCCAATGAACACCCAGGACTGATCTCCTTTAGGATGGACTGGTAGGATCTCCTTGCAGTCCAAGGGACTCTCAAGAGTCTTCTCCAGCACCACAGTTAGTTCAGCATAAAAACATTACTTCTTTAGAAGAGGGAACAGCTCTCTAACTGGATACTGAGTTCCACCCTCAGATAATTTCTCAAGGCCTTTACCCCTTTATTTATTCTTTCTCAACTGCTTAATAAATATTTCCTTCACCACAAGATTACCCTCATATTCAAAATTCTCAGGGTTTTTCATCTTTAAAGAGAATAAAGGAAGAAGGAAAGAAGAAAGGAAAGGAAAAGAAGGAAGGAAGGAGAGGAGGAAGGAAGGAGAGGAGGAAGGAAGAAGGAAGAAAGGAAGGGTGCTCTCATCTGCCATCGTTAGCGCCTCTTCACTGTTTTTCTAATCTGCATAATCTCACTTTCTCATCCTTTATTCACCATTTTGCTCACCCTACTCTAGTTTTGAGGGCTTCCCTGGTGGCTTAGATGGTAAAGAATCTGACCGTGATGTGGGAGACCTGGGTTCGATCCCTGGGTTGGGAAGATCCCCTGGAGTAGGAAATGGCAACCCATCCCAGTATGCTTGCCTGGAGAATTCTGTGGACAGAGGAGCCTGGCGGGCCATAGCCCATGGGGTCGCAGACAGTCCATGGGGTCGCAGAATCAGACACGACTGAGTGACACATAGTTTCACTTTCAGTCTGGTTTTGAACTTTACACTCCAACAAAATGGTTTTTCACTAATAACTTACATGTTCCATATTCCAAGGATGTGTTCTTATTCTGTCATAGGCCACACTTTTCCTTCATCAAACACTCTGCTCAACTCCCATGATACTACTTGTCTCCTGGTTTCTTTCCAGCCCATCATTCACTTCTTCTCTGGTTCCCCTGCTGGCTTCTCCCCCATCAGACTTAAAAATATGATAGCATCTCAGTATTCCTTCCAAGCCCATTTTTCTTTATCAACACCTTCTCCTCATTGATCTCATCCAGACTTATGTCTTTAAATGTCATGTCTATGCTAAATATTCCTACAATATATCTCTTCGGATTTATCCTGTGAGCTCCGAAATGTCTATGAATATCTTTCTTTAGATTTTTACAGGATTTTCTCAGTTTTAACATGTTTACATTGAGATTCCTGATTTCTTATTCATCTCTAAAACGCTTTAGAGAGAAATGGATATATTAAGGAAAGAGAGTAAAATCAGATGAAAAATAGTATAAGTGCAGTAAGGGAGGAAAGAAAGTTGGAAGAGTTAATTGTGGATCTGATTAGAAAATGGGATTTTTAAAGTGTAACAGCTAATAAATGAACATTTTTAAGTGATGACGAAGTTGAATCCATATTAATGTGAGTACAGAGAACTGAAGAAAACTGAGTTAAAAATTACAAGAGTCAAAGAAGCCAGAGTATTCGGAAATCAGGATGTTGTGCTACTCAGCCACATGGAACTCAGGGAGAAATTTCTAGGCATTCAGTGTAGGACTCTGGGACCTTGGTTTTGTTTTCAGTAAACATCTCATTCCTTAGCCTAAAGTTACACTCTTTGTCCTTGGTTCCTGGGATGGATAATTGGTCTGATAAATTATCAGCACTCAAAGATAGGGAAGGTCAGTTCAGTCTCTGAGTCCTGTCCGGATCTTTGTGACCCAATGCACTGCAGCGCACCCGGCTTCTCTGTCCATCATCAACTCCTGGAGCTTACTCAAACTCATGTCTATCAAGTTGGTGATGCCATCCAACCATCTCATCCTCTGTTGTCCCCTTCTCCTCCCGCCTTTAATCTTTCTTAGCATCAGGTCTTTTCTAGTGAGTCAGTCCTTTGCATCAGGTGGCCAAAGCATTGGAGTTTCAGCTTCAGCATCAGTCCTTCCAATGAACACCCAGGACTGATCTCCTTTACGATGGACTGGTTGGATCTCCTTGCAGTTCAAGGGACTCTCAAGAGTCTTCTCCAACACCACAGTTCAAAAGCATCAGTTCTCTGGCTCTCAGTTTCTTTATAGGTCAGCTCTCACATCCATAAATGACTACTGGAAAAACTATAGCTTTGACTGGATGAACCTTTGTTGGCAGTGATGTCTCTTCATTTAATATGCTTTTTAGGTTGGTCATAGCTTTCTTCCAAGGAGCAAGCGTCTTAATTTCATGGCTGCAGTCACCATATGCAGTGATTCTGGAACTTCAAAAAATAAAGTTTCTCACTGTTTCCATTGTTTCCCCATCTATTTGCCATGAAGTGATGGGACAAGATGCCATGATCTTCGTTTTCTGAATGTTGAATTTTAAGCCAAATTTTTCACTCCCATCAAGAGGCTCTTTAGTTCTTCTTCATTTTCTGCCATAAAGGTGGTGTCACCTGCATATCTGAGGTTACTGATATTTCTCTCAGCAATTTCTATTTCAGCTTGTGCTTCATCTAGCCTGGCATTTCAGATGATGTACTCTGCATATAAGTTGAACAAACAGGGTGACAACATACAGCCTTGATATACTCCTTTCCTTTTGGAACCAGTCTGTTGTTCCATGTCCAGTTCTAACTGTTGCTTGACCTTCATACAGATTTCTCAAGAGGCAGGTCAAGTGGCCTGGTATTCCCATCTGTCTCAGAATTTTCCGCAGTTTATTGTGATCCACAGAGTCAAAGGCTTTGGCATAGTCAATAAAGCAAAAGTAGATGTTTTACTAAAACTCTCTTGCTTTTTCAATAATCCAATGGATATTGACAATTTGATATCCAATGCCTCTACCTTTTCTAAATCCAGTTTGAACATCTGGAAGTTCACGGTTCACATACTGCTGAAGCTTGCCTTAAAGAATTTTGAGCATTGTTTTGCTAGCATGTGAGATGAGCGCAATTGTGTGTTAGTTTGAACATTCTTTTCATTGCCTTTCTTTGGGATTAGAATGAAAACTGACCTTTTCCAGTCCTGTGGCCACTGCTGAGTTTTCCAAATCTGCTGGCATTTTGAGCGCAGCACTTTCACAGCATCATCTTTCAGGATTTGAAAGAGTTGAACTGGAATTTCATCACCTCCACTAGCATTGTTCCTAGTGATACTTCCTAAGGCCCCTTTGACCTTGTGTTCCAGGATGTCTGGCTCTGGGTGAGTCACAGCATTGTGGTTATCTGGGTCATGAAGATCTTTTTTGTGTAGTTATATGTACTCCTGCCACCTCTTCTTCATATCTCCTGCTTCTCTTAGGTCCAGACCATTTCTGTACTTCATTGTGCCTGTCTTCAAGTGAAACATTCCCATTATATCTCTAATTTTTTTGAAGAGATCTCTGGCCTTTCTCATTGTATTATTTTCCTCTATTCCTTTGCAATGATCACTGAGGAAGGCTTTCTTATCTCTCCTTGCTATTCTTTATTTATTTTATTTTATTTTATTTTATTTTTTAATTTTTATTTTTTGTTTAATGCTTATTCCATTTCACAGCACTGCATTGGTTCTGCCATACATTGACATGAATCAGCCACAGGTGTGGACGAT
>SJYC01073071.1:0-24704 GCA_006408675.1 Madoqua kirkii
GATCACAATAAACTGTGGAAAATTCTGAAAGAGATGGGAATACCAGACCACCTGGCCAGCCTCTTGAGAAACCTATATGCAGGTCAGGAGGCAACAGTTAGAACTGGACATGAAAAAACAGACTGGTTCCAATTAGGAAAAGGAGTACGTCAAGGCTGTACATTGTCACCCTGCTTATTTAACTTATATGCAGAGTACATCATGAGAAACGCTGGACTGGAAGAAACACAAGCTGGAATCAAGATTGCCAGGAGAAATATCAATAACCTCAGATATGCAGATGACACCACCCTTATTGCAGAAAGTGAAGAGGAACTAACAAGCCTCTTGATGAAGGTGAAAGAAGAGAGTGAAAAAGTTGGCTTAAAGCTCAACATTCAGAAAACGAAGATCATGGCATCTGGTCCCATCACTTCATGGGAAATAGATGGGGAAACAGTGGAAACAGTGTCAGACTTTATTTTGGGGGTCTCCAAAATCACTGCAAGTGGTGATTGCAGCCATGAAATTAAAAGATGTTTACTCCTTGGAAGGAAAGTGATGACCAACCTAGATAGCATATTCAAAAACAGCGACATTACTTTGCCAACAAAGGTCTGTCTAGTCAAGGCTATGGTTTTTCCAGGTGTCATGTATGGATGTGAGAGTTGAACTCTGAAGAAAGCTGAGCGGTGAAGAATTGATGCTTTTGAACTGTGGTGTTGGAGAAGACTCTTGAGAGTCCCTTGGACTGCAAGGAGATCCAACCAGTCCATTCTAAAGGAGATCAGTCTTGGGATTTCTTTGGAAGGAATGATGTTGAAGGTGAAACTCCAGTACTTTGGCCACCTCATGCGAAGAGTTGACTCACTGGAAAAGACTGTGATGCTGGGAGGGATTGGGGGCAGGAGGAGAAGGAGATGACAGAGGATAAGATGGCTGGATGGCTTCATCGACTTGATGGACATGAGTTTGATTAAACTCCGGAAGTTGGTGATGGACAGGGAGCCGTGGTGTGCTGTGATTCATGGGGTCACAAAGAGTTGGACACGACTGAGCGACTGATCTGAACTGAACTGATAGTTTTTCTGTGTATTTTTCCCACCTCTTTTTAATATCTTTTGTTTTTGTTACATCCATACCATTTCTGTCTTTTATTGTGTCCATATTTGCATAAAATGTTCCCTTGGTATCTCTAATTTTCTTGACTGATCTCTAGTCTATCAATAACCTCAGATATGCAGATGACACCACCTTTATGGCAGAAAGCAAAGAAGAAATGAAGAGCCTCTTGATGAAAGAGGAGATGAAAAAATTGGCTTAAACTCAACATTCAGAAAATGAAGATCATGGCATCTTGTCCCATCACTTCATGGCAAATAGATGGAAAAACAATGGAAACAGTGACAGACTCTATTTTTGGGGGCTCCTTAATCCCTCTATGTGGTGACTGCACCATGAGATTAAAAGACACTGGCTCCTTGGAAGAGAAGCTATGACCAACTCAGACAGCATATTAAAAAGCAGAGACATCACTTTGCCAACAAAGATCTGTCCAGCCTAAACCTATTGTTTTCTAGTAGTCATGTATGGATATCAGATTTAAACTATAAAGAAATTGAGCAGCAAAGAATTGATGCTTTTGAACTGTGGTGTTGGAGAAGACTTCTGAGAGTCTCTTGAGAAGCTATGACCAACTCAGACAGCATATTAAAAAGCAGAGACATCACTTTGCCAACAAAGATCTGTCCAGCCTAAACCTATTGTTTTCTAGTAGTCATGTATGGATATCAGATTTAAACTATAAAGAAATTGAGCAGCAAAGAATTGATGCTTTTGAACTGTGGTGTTGGAGAAGACTTCTGAGAGTCTCTTGGACTGCAAGGAGATCTAACTAGTCAATCCCAAGGAAATCAGACCTGAATATTAATTGGAAGGCCTGATGCTGAAGCTGAAACTCCAATACTTTGGCCCCCTGATGCAAAGAACTGACTCATTAGAAAAGACTTGATGCTGGGAAAGATTGAAGGCAGAAGGAGAAAGGGACAACAGAGGATAAGACAGTTGGATGGCATCACTGACTCGATGGACATGAGTTTGAGTTAGCTCCAGGAGTTGTTGATGGACATGGAAGTCTGGCATGCTGCAGTCCATGGGTTGCAAAGAGTCAGACATGACTGAGCAACTGAAATTAACTGAAATGCCAGTTTGATGCAGGATTTTACTCCCTAATGCTCTGACTGCTTTTGTTAGTAATATCTGGTTGTACCATAATTTATCTGTTTACTAGCATATTATTTCACCCCAACTATGATCAGAACCCATTTAAATAGAGACAGCATGTTCCTGGGTTAGTGAGTAGACTACATAGAAACTAATTCATTATACATCATCAAAAAATGTCTTGAATGACTCCATGCTCATTAATAGAGGAGAAGCAGTACTAGGCAGTGTCTATCCTAAATAAACCCACAAGGTCACATCTAGTCCTCAGAAGGTTATGTTAGACTCTCTCTTTCTCCTTGCAAAATTATATTTATCTAGGTCACTTTATAGTTACCTCTATTGTGAATTCTTTTCCAATCATTCTTTCCATTCCTTTCAATATCCGCTTGGAGAGAGAGAGGGAGAGAGGGAAAGTGTGAGTGTGTATGTGTGTGTGTGTGTGTGTGTTTGAATAGAGCACTTTTAGATCACAGTTGAGGATATTTAGCTAGTTGAGGATATTTCTCTTGCTTTCACTGAATTCTGATCTTTAGAGGGTGGGGGCTATGCTTAGCACAGTATCTTACATAGTATCAATTCTCAATAAATTTGTTCGAGTGAATGAATGCATGAATGAGTTGGATTGTTTTATCCATATGGCTCAAACTTCAAATTGATGTCAAGATTCCTAGTAAACCTTTTAATCAATTTTTCATGTCTATTTTCTAGAACCTGCCTGGCCTGAAGAAAATTCCCTAAGGAGGTTTCTCTCCATTTTTAAGACATTTTCAATCTACCTGCCTGATGGTAGTTAATTCCTTCCTCTCCTGCTATCTCAATAATAATAAAATAATTCCAATGTCTCTTTCCAAATTGCTCACATTTCCCAACTTTCTGCTTTTCTAATATCTACTACTTTTCAAATTCCTTATCTCTGCTTTTGCCCCCTGAGCACACCTCTGTATCTGTCACCTCAGTCTTGGATACAGCTAGTCCACCATAACCCAGTAAATATTTTATGTTCCTAAAATCAAATGTGCTTTATTATTATGCTCGCCAAAAGCAGACTTGCAAGAACAAATTCACTTGAAAGATGAACGCTTTTATTTTCCCAGTGCTGACGAAAATGCTTTTTGTTCGTTTTTACTTTTCTTTCCAGCGCCTCCATTCCCATAGTTTATCTTCCTTTTCTCTTATTTTTATGATTCAGTGTTTCTGTGAGATTTCTGTATCAAGTTTACTTATTTGGAAGTCTTTTCAAATAGTCTGCTGCTTTTCAATTTTAAATTTTTGCTTTTTTAATGCTGAAGAAGGAAATTCCTAGTATCTGGAGTTCAACTTTCTAATTTTTATAGCCTAAGGATGACATTTCTTTTGTTGAATTAAAAAAAGGGGGAAGGGGGAGAAAAAAAAAAGGAAGCAAGCAGTTGACAGAGTCCACTGCACAGAGTCATAATGGCCAGTAAATTACCTGATACCCACACATTAAATTACCAATGAGTTATACTGCCAGTTATTTATCCCCAATCTGTTCTGTCATAGTACACAGCAGTATGTGTTGGGTCCAAACTACTGTGTAATAAAATTTAGAGCCTCCAAGACCCTCCTGCATGGTTGTACAAATATGAGCTGTGCAAAAGCTTTGGTGAGAAGAATGTGACTTTAGAGATTAAACAAAGCTGAGATGCAACCACCATTAAAATCAATAATGGAGCTTCAGCAGGGCTCATTTTAGACTTGAAGAGAGGCTGCTATATTATAATGTTTAGAAGCCAGGCTGCCTGGGTTGAAAAGCCAGATCTGCCACTTAGTAGACATGAATTAATTACTGACAAGACTGACTCTCAGTCTCCTCACCTATGAGATAGGGGTAATGACAGTATGTATCTCATGAAGTTATTGTGAAGATTAGTTGAGGTAATATTAATATAAGTAAAACACTTAGCATAGTGACTGTCAGAGCAAATGTTAATAATGTTATTCAATAGTATATTGACTGATTCATGTATTTGGGTCATGTACGGAGGAGGTCAGGTAGCATTGCCCAAGGATGCTTCCATATGGGCTGCTGAAGGGTGTCTGCTGCAATAAATAATAATTGTTATTTGCAGGTCTTGTGATCAAATTATTCCATCCAAGGCAAGACTCTGTATAATTTACTGTAATTCAGTTCCATGACATTCTCTCCCTATCCAGCTATTGTTCTCAAATTATTCTCATATTGGTTTAGAGTAATCCGATTTGACCCTTACTTAACTGTTGCCAGGAAGATTAAATTCTTTGGCAGCCAAAAATGCAAGAGCTCAGACCAACAGTCCTGGACTAATCCCTGTCATCCGTTGCCTTAGGGCAGATCTGTACCCTACCCAAGGAACACCTAGGTAGGCACTTGGCCCAGTTGCTGAAATGCGCCGTGACTAGGCTGTGAAAGGTTATCGCTGAGGAGAACGCAGCTCAAGGCACCACTAAAGTCTCACTCCAAAACAAACCCTTGGCAAGACGAGTTTATTTCTGGTGTAACCCCCTGAAGTGTCTACAGGTTGAAGTTCTGAAAACTGTAGGTATTAAAACAAAGCTTTTTAACCACTGAAACTTAAGATGGTATATTACCAAATGTCTCTAAAGCAAACATAAAGCCACGGTAGTTCAAGGAAGATGTGGGAAATATAGAAGCTTTTGCAAAACGTGGGGGAAATAAAATGCTAGCAACCTTGCAGTTTGATACTTTAGGGCAAGCATTAGAAAAACATGCACACCTGTGAACTCTGAAGCATTCCATACTGCACATAATGTTTGATTAATCACCAAAGTGATTACACTAAGTGGCACCCACAGTAATTTAAGCAGATATATAAATGGTTTGTAATTACAGGATATTGGGCTCTATAATTCACTGCTTAGCAAAGAGGTATTTGTTGTATAATTACTGTATCTTTGAGAGATATTTGCCGTACAGTTATGGTGTAGTTTATCCTGAGCTTGCAGACTACCGGCTGTCTTTGGTTTCCTCATGCCTAACCTTAAGAATTCTTTAGTAAAGGGTAAAGCCACAGCTAGGTTGGCAGATGAAGCACTCTAAACTACTTGAGAATGTGAAGAGATTTATGATAACAATATTCAAAAGGCAAATACAGTTAATGTTTGTTACCCACTGAAGGGTAGCATTGGTGTAGCTAATATGGCAGGTCAGACACCATGGGTAGTTTAATTCTAGTCATGGTATGCATGGACTCATTCTGTGGGCTCCAGCAGTGTACCTCTAAAATGGCTTGGTACCAGGAAACTATGCCCAGTGTACACTGGAAAATACCTGTATACAGCCCCCTTCCCCCAATAAATACAATGGTACAGAGTTGAACTGAAATGAAAAGCTGAAAGGGAAGAATGAAAAGTGTATTTTTTCTTTTAATCTAACTTTTTCCTATACCCTATACATATAATGAATAGATTTATTCATGCCTGTGAAACTGGTACTAGGTAATTGCGTCCAATTGTCTACTACCACTAATTAGAGAGGAAAAAATAAGTGCAATGTGAAAGAGAGGGAGGGAGGAGAGAGAATTAGCAAAAGGGGGTTTAAACAGAAAGATAGCTTTAGAGTATTTGATGATTTTTTTCCTGATAATGAATAACAATAGCAGATCCACACACAAATAATCCAGTTAACAGAAAGCAATAGCAGCTAAGCAAGAGATCTACATCTGATGGTAAGTGGAAATTTAGAGATTTCTGGATTTCCATAATAATGACAGCCCTGTAGACAGAGAACGTGTCTGTGGGTAGAAGAATGCAGGGCTCAGAGAGCGAAAGTGGCCAGGGTCCTCTTGGGGATATCTGGTATTGTCTCTGAGAAAGATAAAGGTGATGGGCAGTCAAACTCTACTAATTGAGAGTACATATGTGATTCAGACCTGTGCTCATGCTCCAAAGTCGTCGGTTATTTCAAATACTTTGAGGAAATTAGGACCTCCAATTTAAATAATAATATCTAGATATTAGTAGAAGAGGAATGAAGTTAACAACATGAATAACATATAATGAATGCTTTCAAGAAATAAATATAAAGGTATCTGGAAAATCTTCTCTTACATCAAGAAATTAAATTTGTCTGGTTAGGACAGGAGGTACGGTATCTGGGCATATTAAAATAATGCCACATTGGGCACTCATAATCTCAGTCAGAAACATGCAAAAAGTATGTAAATAAATAGAAAAAGTTGACTCTCTAATCAAGCTCTACAGACATTAATTACAAATGATCGCAAATTTTGCTTTTTTTACCTAGAAGAAAAGATCAAACTACATCTGCACAGTTTTTAGTAAACAAATATCTAAAAGTGAAGTTTTTGATAAAAAGGCACATAGAAACATGAAGGTGTTAGTGACAGTATGCTTTAGAAATCTCTAGGCATGTCTTCCAGACAAGGCAATGGTACCCCATTCCAGTACTCCTGCCTGGAAAATCCCATGGATGGAGGAGCCTGGTGGGCTGCAGTCCATGGGGTCACTGCGCGGAGAGATGGACACGACTCAATGACTTCACTTTCACTTTTCACTTTCATGCATTGGAGAAAGAAATGGCAACCCACTCCAGTGTTCTTGCCTTGAGAATCCCAGGGACAGGGGAGCCTGGTGGGCTGCCGTCTATGGGGTCGCACAGAGTTGGACACTGAAGCGACTTAGCAGCAGCAGCAGCAGGCATGTCTTCAATGATCTCTCTGTCTCAGTCCTTGTGGCGTAGATAGCTCCCTAATATGACAGCCTGACTATGGCAAGGGATCATTGCAGACTTGGTAGAGACTCAGAATATGAACTTGAAGACATGATCCAAAGGTATCTGAACATGTATGTAGATGGAAAGATACATATTTAGATATAGAGATAAAAGCAACCTCAGTTCAGTTCAGTCGCTCAGTCGTGTCCGACTCTTTGCCACCCCATGAATCGCAGCATGTCAGGCCTCCCTGTTCATCACCAACTCCCAGAGTTCACTCAGACTCATGTCCACCAAGTTGGTGATGCCATCCAGCCATCTCATCCTCTGTTGTCCCCTTCTCCTCCTGCCTCCAATCCCTCCCAGCATCACAGTCTTTTCCAGTGAGTCAACTCTTCACGTGAGGTGGCCAAAGTACTGGAGTTTCAGCTTTAGCATCATTCCTTCCAAAGAAATCCCAGGGCTGATTTCCTTTAGAATGGACTGGATGGATCTCCTTGCAGTCCAAGGGACTCTCAAGAGTCTTCTCCAACACCACAGTTCAAAAGCATCAGTTCTTCGGTGCTCAGCCTCCTTCACAGTCCAACTCTCACATCCATACATGACCACTGGAAAAACCATAGCCTTGACGAGACGGACCTTAGTTGGCAAAGTAATGTCTCTGCTTTTGAATATACTATCTAGGTTGGTCATAACTTTTCTTCCAAGGAGTATGCATCTTTTAATTTCATGGCTGCAATCACCATCTGCAGTGATTTTGGAGCCCCCAAAAATAAAGTCTGACACTGTTTCCACTGTTTCCCTCTATCTAGGTTGGTCATAACTTTTCTTCCAAGGAGTATGCATCTTTTAATTTCATGGCTGCAATCACCATCTGCAGTGATTTTGGAGCCCCCAAAAATAAAGTCTGACACTGTTTCCACTGTTTCCCCATCTATTTCCCATGAAGTGATGAGACCAGATGCCGTGATCTTCGTTTTCTGAATGTTGAGCTTTAAGCCAAGTTTTTCATTCTCCTCTTTTACTTTCATCAAGAGGCTTTTTAGTTCCTCTTCACTTTCTGTAATAAGGGTGGTGTTATCTGCATATCTGAGGTTATTTAGATTTCTCCAAGCAATCTTGATTACAGCTTGTGCTTCTTCCAGTCCAGCATTTCTCATGATGTACTCTGCATAGAAGTTAAATAAGCAGGGTGACAGTATACAGCCTTGATGTACTCCTTTTCCTATTTGGAACCAGTCTGTTGTTCCATGTCCAGTTCTAACTGTTGCTTGCTGACCTGCATACAGATTTCCCAAGAGGCAGGTTAGGTGGTCTGGTATTCCCATCTCTTTCAGAATTTTCCACAGTTTATTGTGATCCACACAGTCAAAGGCTTTGGCATAGTCAATAAAGCAGAATGGTCTTCTAAAACATCTCAATTTCAAATATCCTTTCTCACAGTTAAGTAAACCTCCCAAATTTGTGGTAATCTCCATTATTCTACCAATTCATCTACATTTTACACTTACAGCATAAAAATATTTTCAGATGACATTTCTATTTTAAATTTAAAAGCAGTACCATATGTATAGTGCAACTCCATAAAATCTTTTTTGAACATTTTTTAACTTCAAAAGAGACTTGCAAATGTACATTATTAGGTTTTCCTTCTCTTATAGTTTCAACGTTGCTCTCTTTATCCACAACTAAGCAACTATTTCCTCTCTTTTTGTCTTTGCTTCAACATCACTCTGTCAGTGAAGTCCTCATTGACTGCCCTTAAAAAACTGCAGAACTTTTTGTGATTACCACCCCTGTCCTCTGTCCCCTCTTCCATGCTCTATTTATCACCAATTGATACATTACACATTTTACCTACTTCCTACTATTGGGCTCCCTCTGAAAAAATTCCAGTTCTATAAGTGGTTGGAATTCTTTTGCATTTTGCTCATTCTAAATCCTCAGCCTCTAGAAGACTCTGTAGTCTATAACTGGCTTCCACTGAATATTTGTTGAATAAATGCATTTACTCCCATGATTTCAACTGCAATTTTTACATAGTTTTGAAATTTGTTACCCTAGCCTAGGACTCTTTCCTAGGTTTAAAATCCATATATTCAAGTGTGTTTGAATTACCCAAAGCATCTCAAAGTCATCACACCTAAGACTGAATTCAGTATCTTGCCTCCCCACATCTCTGCATCACCTCCCCTGTCTCCTAGGACTCTTTTTTAATCTCTCCTATAGTGAGTATCAACCATCCATCCATTTACCAAGTGAAAAATTTTGAAATCATGCCATAAGTTCTTATTGCTAGATCCTCATCTGCCCTTATATCAGTCTCCTTCCTTTATTAACTTGTCTTAGTATCTTTGTTGAAGTGTATTAGTCACTCAGTCAGTTATGATTCTTTGCAACATTATAGACTGTAGCCCACTAGGCTCCCCTGCCCACGGAACTCTCCAGGTAAGGAAACTGGATTAGGTTGCCATTTCCTTCTCCAGGGGATCTTGCCAACCCAGGGATCAGATCCTGGTCTACTGCATTTGCAGGCAGATTCTTTATTGTCTGACCCGCCAGGAAAGTACCCTTGTCCAAATAAACACAGTAGACTCCTAAGTGATCTTGCTTTTCATCTCCACCTCTAAATGATCTTTATTCCATACTGCTCCCCCAAATCTAAATCTGGTCATGTTACTCTCCTTGCAAACATTTAGTAGAAGTCAATGACTACAAAATACCTAGTATAATGTGTGTACCTGCTAAGTTGCTTTGGAGAAGGCGATGGCACCCCACCCCAGTACTCTTGCCTGGAAAGTCCCATGGGCTGAGGAACCTGGTAGGATGCAGTCCATGAGGTTGCTAAGAGTCAGACACGACTGAGAAACTTCACTTTTACTTTTCACTTTCATGCATTGGAGAAGGAAATGGCAACCCACTCCAGTGTTCTTGCCTGGAGAATCCCAGGGACGGGGGAGCCTGGTGGGCATCCGTCTACGGGGTCGCACAGAGTCGGACACGACTGAAGTGACTTGGTGGTGCTGGTGGTGGCTAAGTTGCTTCAGTTGTGTCCAACTTTGTGTGACCCTATGGACTACAGTTCCCCAGGCTCCTCTGTCCGTGGGGATTCTCCAGGCAAGAATACTGGAGTGGGTTGCCATGCTCTCCTCCAGGAGATCTTCCCGACCCAGGGACAGAACCCATGTCTCTTATGTCTCCTGCGTTGGCAGGCAGGATCTTTACCACCAGGGCCATCTGGTAGCCCACTTAGTATCACAAGGAGACCTTATTTTGAGGTAGCCTTTATTCATGTCCACAGCTTAATTTTTCCATGTACTTTGAGTTACATCTCAATGTCATTCTCTTCCAATTTGTATATTGCTCCATTTATCTATGTTTTTACTCATGTTCATCCTTCAACAAAGAAAGCAAGCTGCTCTTTAATCTGCAAACTCCATCGTGTTTTCTTCAGATTTAACCTCTTCTATTAGCTTTATTCTTTTGCTCAGAAAGAAGTCATAACTTCTTCCTTATACTGTGTCCTGTATAGACTCTGACCACTGTTGTTGCTGTTTAATCGGTCAGTCGTGTCTGGCTCTTTGTGACCCCATGGACTGCAGCACACCATAGCATTATACATTTATTGTACTCATTTTTTACATATTTCTACTCAGTATTACCAGAACATAAGCTCTTAGAGGCAAGGACTATATTTTACTCATCTTTCTAACCTCAGTGTTCCTTGTAGTAGAAGTAAGTACATTAGCTAAATAAATGAATGAATAAAGAACTATGTGTTTGGATAGAAGTATGAAATTGAACATGGAAGGAAATTAACAGTTTAAATTAAGTATAAAAGAGAATACAGAGTCATTGTAAGTTCATAAATAAGAAAGTGATAGAATGCAATTCCTTTTTAAGAAAATTTGAATCAATTACCAGCATTAAAGTGCTTTAGGTGGAATGAAGACAAGGTCTAGCAATTAGAAAGTCACTGAAGGACTCTAGAAATAAGACAGGGGGAGAAAAACCCAAAACCTATTCACCTGTCTGAATTAGTTGCTACAGTTGTATCTCTCCATGTCATTACACCTAAATTTGTGAAGAGTATCTGTTTGCTTCTCCAACTCCCCCAGACTACAAGCTTCCAAGGTCAGAACGGTGCATTATTTATCACCATGATGCAAATATTTGCCACAGTATCTTACAAATAGCAGGTAACACAAACATTCTGCCTGAGTAAGTAAAAAAGAAAAGTAACAATCCAGATGAGGATTATGACAGTGAGAAGGAAAGAAAAGAAGACAAAGTGCAGAATTTCAAAGGAAGACCTTCTGCTGAGGTGTTGCCTCCTGGTGTTCCAGTCATTGTGTTCCAGGCAATGCTCATTCATTACACATTACCTCTTTATCTCATGAGGATGTCTTTTTTTCTTGCTCTTGATTGCTAAATCACCACTCCCATGCTGGCTAGTTTTTTTTGTTTTGGTTTGTTTTGTAAATAAGTATTCAATAAATCTTGACTGAGCTATATTCTAAGTGTAGGCTCTAACAAACTAGACTTCCTACTAATCAACCCAAATCGTATCCTTAAAATTAAATACTTAGTTTCCACTTTCTCCCCACTGAAATGCCCCCTCAGCTCATCTGCACTCCATCCGCTTGTACCTCTTTGCTACCAGCGCCCATTACCACACACTCCCACCCTCACATGGTCCCAGTGCTCTTTCACTCAAGCCACAACTCAAGCCAGACTCAACCTGGTCCCTCTCTACTCTGTCATCTAAGAGTGTAACATCTAACAGTGTAACTCCTGGAAAATGTGGGCCTTACATCTATGATCCTTGGATGCCCACCCAAGTGACTTTATGTAGGACTCTCTTTTTATTTGTGGTGGATTAACTGCTGTGATCTGGTGCAAAAACAAAGGCTCAGGTGTTGAATGGTGTGAGCTCTGACGACACCCTTGTCTGTGGCTGCTGTGTATTTGCTTTAATATAGTGAAAGACACCAGATCAGGCATACATATCTATGTATACATTCTTATGTACAATGCATACACACATAGTTGTTTTAAAGCAAGTCAATTAATTTTTCTGATAATATAGTTACTGGAAAGATTAAAACTGTACAGATAAATAAAGAGAAAAGTAAATATTATCTGAAATTTCACTACTCAGAGATAATCAAGAGATAATCATTGTCAATGTATTAAAGATATTATTCCAGACATTTTTTCAAGTTCTATATAAATAGAACAATATACATGATTATGCATATGCCCATATTCCCAAATTAGATCATGTTATGTATTCAGACTTTGAAATTTATATTTTTCTTATTTAAGAATGTATTATGGAGTGCTTCTCATGACAAATTATAAATATGTATTTAAGTTAACATTGTTAAATGTTGCTTATCAAAGTGTTGTGTCAATAGTTAACCAGACTTTCCTAGATAGCATATTAAAAAGCAGAGACATTACTTTGCAGACAAAAGTCCACATAATCAAAGCTATGGTTTT
Source organism: Madoqua kirkii (assembly GCA_006408675.1). Taxonomy (NCBI): domain Eukaryota; kingdom Metazoa; phylum Chordata; class Mammalia; order Artiodactyla; family Bovidae; genus Madoqua; species Madoqua kirkii. The sequence goes on from SJYC01073071.1 coordinate 12,404, forward strand.
TCCAATAGTCATATATGGATGTGAGAGTTGGACCACAAAGAAGGCTGAGTGCCAAAGAATTGATGCTTTTTAACTGTGGTGCTGGAGAAAACTTTTGTGGGTCCTTTGGACAGCAAGGAGATCAAACCAGTCAATGCTAAAGTTTGTCAATTTATTAAAGATATTATTCCAGACATTTTTTCAAGTTCTATATAAATAGAACAATATACATGATTATGCATATGCCCATATTCCCAAATTAGATCATGTTATGTATTCAGACTTTGAAATTTATATTTTTCTTATTTAAGAATGTATTATGGAGTGCTTCTCATGACAAATTATAAATATGTATTTAAGTTAACATTGTTAAATGTTGCTTATCAAAGTGTTGTGTCAATAGTTAACCAGACTTTCCTAGATAGCATATTAAAAAGCAGAGACATCACTTTGCAGACAAAAGTCCACATAATCAAAGCTATGGTTTTTCCAATAGTCATATATGGATGTGAGAGTTGGACCACAAAGAAGGCTGAGTGCCAAAGAATTGATGCTTTTTAACTGTGGTGCTGGAGAAAACTTTTGTGGGTCCTTTGGACAGCAAGGAGATCAAACCAGTCAATGCTAAAGGAAATCAACCCTGAATATTCATTGGAAGGACTGATGCTGAAGCTCCAATACTTCAGCCACCTGATGTGAAGAGTCAACTCATTGGAAAAGACCCTGATGCTGGGAAAGATTGAGAGTGGGAGGAGAAACAAGTGACAGAGTATGAGATGGTTGGATGGCATCACTGACTCAATGGACATAAATTTGAGCAAACTCTGGGAGATGATGAAGGATAGTGAAGCCTGGCATTCTGCAGTCCATGGGACCACCAAGAGTTAGATACAACTTTGAGACTGAAGAATGATGACAACAACTTTATTACATGGTATTTAGTTCATATCTCTCTCTTTGATTTTCATTATAGTGTATGCTTCATATAGTGATGTTCATTTCTGTACATATACCAGCTGTACTTGTCTGATTAGATGATCTTAGCAAATTTCATGAAGTAGAACTTCTAATCCAATAATTCATAAGGTTGTTTGATTCTAAGCACCGGATTATTTTAGTTACTTCCTTTCCCTCCGGTTCACTGATGGTAAGAGAATATGGTCAGGCATCCCTGTGGATCACTTTCTAGTACCAATAAACTGATATGGAATAATACCATTAAAAACTGGAATTCAGTTAAGTTCAGTTGTGTCCGACTCTTTGCCACCCCATAGACTGCAGCATGCCAGGCATCCCTGTTCATTACTGACTCCCAAAGTTTACTCAGACTCATGTCCATTGAGTCAGTGATGCCATCCAACCATCTCATCTTCTGTTGTCCCCTTCTCCTCTCGCCTTCAATCTTTCCCAGTATCAGGGTCTTTTCAAATGAGTCAGTTCTTTGCATCAGGTGGCCAAAGTATTCAGTTTCAGTTTCAGCATCAGTCCTTCCAATCAAAATTCAGGACTAGATTTCCTTTAGGATGGACTGGTTGGATCTCCTTTCAGTCCAAGGGATTACATGGATTTTTATAGTGACTAATACTGTTTATTAATATTCCTTTTTTGTTTTGTTTCAGATTTTGGTTATATAGAATGAAGATACATTAGAACAGTTAAAAAGTATATCCTAAAGTAATTTAATAGCCAAAGTGCTAGCTGTGTTTGTCTTTCTTAATCAAGTAAATACATTAGGACATAGGCTGTGAATATCAACAACCACAAACTTCAGGGTGATTTCTTCCAAATACCACTTTCAAACAGAAAAACTACAGACTCTGATACTGAACTTAATCAATGTTAATGGATGGTTCTTAGGCCAGATAGGAAGCTGCAAACAGCAGGACAATTAAGGAGCACAGAATGGGCTTTACATGTAGCCTATACCTAACTCACGCACAAAGGAACTAATCCCTGTATCATTCCTGATGCATCTATTTCATCATAGCTCAAGCTCAAGGCTGAAGGTAATGGTAATATTTTCAATATTTTAAAAGATAATTCTAAAAAGATGAATATAATGTAAAAATAGAAAGAAGAAAGAAAAACACCACTGAATCTTGAATTCTCAGGTATACAAATGTCAAGAATTTTACATTTCTGGTGCTCAGGGTGACTGTAATTGGGGCTCATTGAGCGCACACAATCATTTAGAGTTAAGTGCATATTCGGTAATATAAATTGTTACACATGGTCAAAGGGAGAAGAGTTATGGTTGCTGTGGGAAACAGAACTCTGAATTTCCTGATTTTTTTCTTGTGAAATCTCAGATATCAGGTTGCATTAGCATCATTTTCTACATTTAATAACAGACTGCTCTGTTGTCACTTTTAAGAGAGAAAAGCTTCCCCCTTTCTCCTAATATATTTAAAGTGATGAGATTTATTTTAAATTGAATTAACCAGAAAACACAGGTTCTTTATCAGATAAAAGTGACAAGCAATAAGCCTGCATTCTGCCTCCAATTAAATAATTTAATTGAAAAAGTTAGAGTGTTCTTTAAATTTTTTAAATAGTAAATATGTATCACCTGGGTTGACAGACATAACACCTATAAATTATCTTATTCCAAAAAATATTTAAGCAGATTATTAAAAAAAAGTCTTTCACACAAAACCCTCTCCCCTTGTGGCCACCCACAGCACCAGACCCTGCAGTAAGAAGTAGGCATTGTCTGATTTCTCTGTATAAGAGAATCTAGTTTGGCAGTGATTGCATTTCAAATCATCACCATTGTCTTCTTTATTCTCAAGGCAGTATTTCTACATTGAGGAAATGGGGACTTAAAAAGGTTAAGTAAATCACTCATAATCAGAGAAAAAGCTGAGAAAGAATACAGTAGGTCTGAGGGATGCCCAAGTCTGTACACTTTCTATTATACCCTGTGGCTCCTGGCCTGTCTTGACATAATTTAAGTATCTATACCCACCTGAGGAGAGATAATAATAGCATTAACAATGATCATCAGCAAAATAATATGCAAAAGTCTTAGTAAAATCAACATTAGTAAACTGGACACAGATTCTGTACGCAGGAAGGTAGCAACTGTGGGGGCTTTGTACACAGACTCAGTATAGTTGGACTGAGGAAAGAACTGGTCTGCTTTGTATTGCAACAATGGATTGGCATGGATGGATATAGCTTAAATCACTGAGGGCTTACTGCCTGCCAGGCACCATTCCAATCACTTTACAACATTAACTCGTTGAATTCTCATGACAATGCTATGTGGCAGTGATTATAATAATCCCAATTTTACAGATTAGAATTCTGAAGCACAGAGAGGTTAGGTAACATGCCTAAATTAACACAGCCATTCAGCGGTAGAAACAGGATGTGGACCAGGCTGCTTGGTTTCAGAGTTGTGCTTGCTCTTAACCACTACGGAGAAAGACAAGAGTGTTGTGAAGCACAGTGAGAGGGCTGCGCTGTACTTCAGAGTAAAGTACAGAAGGGCGTAAGTATAGAAAGGTGTGTGTTTTTTTCTGTTGGTGCTTGCTCAGGCTTTTATACCACCTCACAAAGAAATATCGTACCACCTCAAGATGACATAAGATCTTGGAAAAATAAAAAGAAAGCCATTACAAGCTACTTTTGACCCTCATTCTTACCTATAAGGGTCAAATTTTTAAAATATCAGTTGCTTTAAAAAAATAATTAAAGCATAGTTGATTTACAATGTTATCTTAGTTTCTAGGATTCAGCAAAATGATTCATATATATATGTAAATTATGCAACATACATAAAATGTTCATATTCTTTTCTACTATAGTTTATCATAAAATATTGAATATAGCTGCCTGCGCTATACAGTAGGACCTTGTTGTTTAACTATTTTATATATAGTAGTATATATAAATTCATAATTTATCCCTCCCCTTCCACCTTTTTCCTTTGATAATGATACATTTAAATAAATAAATAAATATGTTTTCTATATCTGTGAGTCTGTATCTGTTTTGTAAATAAGCTAATTTGTGTCATATTTTAGATTCCGCATGAAAGTGAGATCATTGGACACATGTCTTTCTCTGACTTGCTTAACTTAGTGTGATAATCTCTAGGTCTGTCCATGTTGGTACAAATGGCACTATTCTGTTCTTTTTTATGGCTGGGTAACATTCCGTTGTTTAGATGTACCAAGTCTTCTTAACCATTCATCTGACAATGGACACTTAGGGTTTCTGCATGCCCTGGCTATTATAAATAGTCCTGCTATGAACACTGCGGTGCATGTATCTTTTCTTTTAGAGTTTTCTACAGATATATATCTGGGAAGGGAATTGCTGGATCATATGGTAGCCCTGTCTTCGGTTTTCGTTTTTTTGTTTTTTTTTAAGGAAACTTCCATTGTTTTCCATAGAGGCTGCATTAATTTACATTTCCACCAATAGTGTAGGAAGTTTCCCATTTCTCCACACCCTCTCCAGCTAAAATATCTACTTTTAAGTCTTTCTGTTTTAAATGATTCCATGAGCTAGTCCCAAACTCCATTTAAAGAACACTTTTAAAAAACTGAAGTATAGTTGCTGTATAACATTACATGTTACAACATAGTGATTTATAACTTTAAAAGGTTATACTCCATTTATAGTTATTATAAAATATGGACTATATTCCCTGTACAGCACAATATATTGGTGTAGCTTATTTTATACCTCACAGTTTGTACTTTTCACACTCCTCCACCTATATTGTCTCTGCCCCTTACCTTTCCCCAATGGCAATCACTTGTTTTCAAACACTTACTCTCTAACAACAGCTCATCTGTTTCTCTTACAAGAGCAAACCTGACTATACATTCCCCTGTCCTGCCTTCCTAGAAACTGTGACTGTCTTATCAACATCTCCTTAAACCAGCCTATTACATGTCTTCACTGGAATAGTATATTGTGCCTCAGCCTTCTCTTCTGTAGCTTTAAATGCCCCTTCGATTTTTAGTTTCAACAATGAGACATAGACCACAGAGATGCCCCTGAGTATTAGAAAAAGATAATGGCAAACTACACAACCTATGTCAAATCATACTATGATCTTAGAACTAGAGGACTTTATTTTCCCTGTTATGTATACAAATCCATCAAATCCTGGAAAGCAGGAAGGGAGGAACAGAATTTCATTAAAAAAAAAAGTCTTAATTTAAAAAATCCTGAAACAGCCTCAATCTCTTTTCTCCACCCTCCCCAATTTTCCAATTCATCACTTGAATTAACCTCCTGAGCACAGAAGCCATCAGATAGCTGAGACCCTGTCTGGTCCATCGGCAGAGCCCAGCCACTCTGCCGAGGCCGCGCTGAGCCAGGGGCGCAGGCCCCTGGCTGTGTGAGCTTTGATAAGCTGAGCAGAGCCTCCCGCAGACACTGCAAAGCAATTAAAACCGCAAAAGGGCTTTTCTCCCTCCCTTTTCCTCTTTCTTCTCCCTCCAAACTTGAATAAAAATGATTTGATATATTATTCTTTTCAGAGCTAACCACTCGAGGGAAAAAAAGAAAAGAAAGTAAAAAGAAAAAAAAAAGGGGGGAAAGTCACTCTTGAGAACTCATTATTAGCATGAATTCCCAGCACTCTAGCAATCTGTACAGATCCACACAAGAGGGAAGGCAGTGGAATAAAGGGACAGACGGAGTTTTATCTCAAGACATGCAGGAAAGAGGGAAGCATTCTCCTCAGGCTTGGAGCCCTGGAGGCGGTGGAGGCTCTGTTAGGCCTTATGTCTTTGAAAGGCAAACCTCAAACCCTAAGAGTTAACTCAGATTTTTTGGAAGGAAGAAGCATCTATGTTCTCCATCAAGGAAAGGGGGGTACCCTGAAGTCTGGCTGGTGGAACCTTCACAGTGGGTCAGAGTCACAGAGGGCAAGTCAAATAACTGGGACCCCCTTAGGAGGAAAAGGAGAGAAGGCTCTCGAGAGTTTAGCAGGGCCTCCAGGGAAGGCTGGGGACTACCGGACAAGAATGTCAAAAACACAAACAACAAACATAAATAATAAGAAAACAAAAAAATTAAGACATCAGTCAAAGCACACACGTAGAAGGCACTCCATAGATATATATTGCATGAATGAATAGCTTTCTTGCTAAAATTTGCATATAGGAAAGTTAGATTTGTGTAGTCTCCATGGTCTAAAGATGAAGCAGAAATGCCTCAGATTCCAAAGCTATTAGAGGTACCATAACAATCACTAAAACCATGAGCCATATTTGAGGAGATGAAAAATGAAGGATGAAACTCCCCTGGCCTCTGAAAGGCAATGCGGAGGACAACCTTTAGACCCTCATCTTAACACAGGGAACACGAATCCTGATGGGTTGGTAACAATCTGAGCCACTCAGTCGGCTAGGGACTTAGACTCATAAATAAGATATAAAAGCAAATGACAATTGTCCTGTGACAACGGCGACACATTATGACATTGTGCCATAAGAAGGACTCTTCCCCGCAAGCGTTTCTCCTCCCCTGTCCTCAACTGCACTTTAGCTCACTCATGCGGTCACTCCTCTGAACCTGAAGCAAATAAAAAATTCAAATTATATTGCTTTCTCTGGTCTAGCGGAATTGTGACCCTTTGTGAAACAGTGATAAGAACATCCTCCTCAAGCAGCCAGGTTGGGAGTGTGAGGGGCGCATACTCTGTGGGCCAAGCATGAGAGAGAAACAGGGCATGCGAATGGCAAGCATTACTGGGGAGGCGTGTAATCAGGGATGCTTTCCCCTTACGGCAGCATAGGAGTTCTGGATGGCCAGGTTAAGGAGACACCCAGGGTCTCTTGGAGACTGTTATTCTTCCTAGCTTCTTACCACATGCATCCAACCCATCATGCTGTTTCAGTGGCCTCGCCGCCTGAATATTTGCTGTATCAGTCATTAAAGAAGCGCCTGGCCTGCGTCACGGCTACAGACATGGATACAACACCGTAGCTTTCTTCAGGAACTTTTAGCTTGATTGACAAACTAGTTATATAAGTAAGAAATGTCAGTAAACCAGTAGGGTGGAAGCTCACAGAGGTGGCATCTAAACCAGACTGGAAAACAGATAGGAAGACTGAAGAGACGGAGATCTTAAAGCTGAAGATACTGGAGTGGGTTGCCATTTTCTTCTCCGGGGGATCTTCCTGACCCAGGGATCGAACCCAGGTCTGCCGCATTGCAGGCAGACGCTTTAATCTCTGAGCCACCAGGGAAGCTGAAGATAGTGAAAGGAAGGCTATTTCCTACTAGGGGAGCAGAAGGAGTTAAAGCTCAATAGCATGCAGTAACCCAACACAACTTCAGCCACAACTGGTATGATTAGTGTAACATTTCAACAAGTGCAATATATGACTAGAGAGGTAAGTAGGGGCCAGATTACTGCATAAAAGCTCTGCACTTGGAGATGATCTTGACTTGCACACATCGCTTCCATTCATTATCCCACTGTCCTGTGCTTAAAGGGTCATCTGGAGCTTAAAAAGATGCTGGGAGACAGTACAGTGAAATAGTCAGTATTCCATGATCAAGGGAAAGATGGCTATTGAGAGCATAACTGGCAGCCTACAACACATTTATCCTGACTTTAGAGAGCTATTGGTGAATCTAAGCATGGAGGTTTCTTAACTATATTTGAAACCCCAATAAAGTATTGTAGAAAAATAGAGAATGCACTATATCATATAATGGAATCAGAGAAATCAGCAGCGGAATGAGTAAGGTGCTGATGGAAATCTGACCAAGATGGCAAGCTTGTGACCTAGAGGTGAGATTAAGTTCATTTAACGGAAGAAAAAAAAAAAGAATCATTTTTTGTATGCCTTGTTGACTAACATTTGGTCACACATGTCTCCATCATTTCAAATTATTTTTGCCAAATGACACTCATTTTATCAGTGAGGGCTCCAGGCAAAGGGAATGACTTACATAATGACCTAGACCAAAGATGGAGAGAATGGTTCTTGTCAAAGAATGAAACATTTCATTGCCTGTGCAGATAGATTTTAGTGAGAAAAGACTCGAGAGTGGTAGGTAGGTTACAGATTTGGCAGCTTCTCTTAGGCTATGCTAGTGATTTGGGACTTGATATTGTAATGCACAACCAATAGACAAGGGTGAACAAGCAAGTTGCATTCTCAACATTTTTGTTGTTGAAAGATCACCGGGCTGCAGAGTAGGAATTGGATCTGAGGTGAGAGGGGTGAAACTGGGAGCAAGGAGATTGGGCATGATGAGGATGATGACTGAAATCAGAGAGCCCATGATACAATTCCCTCCCCAGGAGGAGAAACGGGCAGAATTACACCGAGAAGTAATTAACGAGGAAGGTAGAAAGCAGACAGAGTTCACTGAAGAAAGCAGATATTCTATCCTGACTCAGGAGCCTGCAGAAGGAAGATTATCAGAATACTGCGTGAAGGGAGCAGTTACGAAGGGGCGAGCCAAGGGTACTGTTTTAAAGACAGACTCTGTAGGGCCATCCATCAAAAGTAGCTCGGCCGCTCAGTCTCACTGCTAACAGGTGATGAAACCTGATCCATAAAACATTCCCAGGGTGTCACTGAATTGAAACATTGGAGGGTTTTACTCACCCTGAATAAGAAATCACTTTCAGGGATTGAATTTTAACAGATTATCTTTCTCTCCTGCTGGTCTAACACACACACATATACCCCTTTTAAGTGTATAGTGACTCAGGTGGTAAAGAGCCTGCCTGCAATGTGGGAAACTTAAGTTTGATCCCTGGGTTGGGAGGATCCCCTGGAGAAGGAAATGGCTACCCACTCCAGTACTTGGCCTGGAGAATTCCATAGGTAGAGGAGACTGGTAGCCTAGATGAGATGGGAAAGCCAACAGACTTTTCATTTTATGTGCTGCTGTTATGATGGATTCATTCAATCATTCATGTATACATTCTTTTTCAGTATTCACAGAGTTCATTTAGGGAGTTTTAGATACTGTGGTGGAAACAAAAGGAGTAGGTGCTCAAGAATCTCTTTTCAAAGATCATAGAGCTTAAAATCATTAAATCCCAAGTAAAAGTCCGCTCTTTAAAGCATGTGTGAAAGAAATTTCACAACAGTATTCAGTTAAGTAGTGGACCAGCCTCTGAACCATTCCTATCATAATAGATTTCCTACCATCAGGTGGCTTATTAAGAGTGTTCTTGAATACAGCTAGTTTCTAAATTTTATCTGGTAAACTAATTTTTGTCATTTAAGATTAAAAAAAAATCCAATCTCTCATACTGCAGCAATTCAAGATTTTGAAAATTTTCTCATCCCCCCCGCACTCTAATTTCTTGGTGAAATAATCAATGATTATTTTAACATTTCTTCATATGTCATGAATTTCAGACATACCAATCCCTATTTACTTTTATAAACATTTGTTAATGTATCATTTGATTATGCAAAAAGAAACATATACATAAAACTGAGTTTAATACTTAAGCTGTGGTCAGAGTAACTGGAATAGAGATATGCTTTTGTCTCTATAATTCAATGAATTTTACTTCAGGAAATGCTACTTGTGGCAGTATGGCAAACCAGTCACTGTGAGAGAAACGCCCCACCCCTACTACAATACAACTACATTCCAGATAAACGACAAGCTTACCTTTGTAGATGTGAGCTAAATGTCTTGGTTGAAGTACAGAATAATAGCATCAGAATAAACCCAAAGAAATAGAAAAAAAAATTTAGTGGAAAATTAATAAAATAAGAATGGTAAAATAAAGACATCCAACAAAGGCAAAATACTACTAAGAAAAGACTAAAAAAATAGACAAAACTTTGTCAGAAATTGCTCTAAAAAATAGAGAAAGGAGACATACAAGAATTAAAATGATAGCAACAGAAGTATGTGAAAACCTTTATGCTCATAAATTTAAGAAAGCTGAACACATCCTACACAAATACAACATATCAAAGCTGATCCAAGAAGAATTCGAGAGTTTTAAGAGTCCTGTAAGCAATCACTAAAATAGAGTGATCAGTTAAAAATCTTTCCACAAATAAAAGATTTAGTTTCACAGAAATTTCTATTAAACTTTCAAGAAAGAGGTCATTCAAACCTACTAAGTACTTATTTTCTAGTGAATTTACATAAATATTTTTTCTAGTAAATAGAGAAAGAACACTATCTAATTTCATGCAGCTGGGATAATACTGAAACCAAAAACAAACAAAGATTTTATTAGAAAGGAAAGTATATAAGCCAATTCCAATCATAACCTTAGATGCAAAACTCCTAAATGCAATACTAATAAAATACTAATTAAAAAATTCAAAGTGTGTGAAAAAGATAATACACTACAATCTAGTTGATTTCATCTCAGGCGTCAGAAAGTAATACATTATTAGAGAACCTATCAATTTAATCCACTCATAGATAAAAGATAACAAATATATAATTATCTCAAAAAAGATGGAAGATGATAAAATTAAGCATTCCAAAATAAAAAATTTTAGCAAGTGAGGAATAGAAGGGAATTAATTTTTTCAAAAGCATCTACCCCCTTTATTCTCACTCCTACCCAAAATGGCCAGTGGGCAGCTGCATCTGAACAGGAGCTAATGAAAGAACCAAGCTGGAGATACTGCCTTGTATTCCTTTGGGTAGAAGTTATTTTTGACTATACAGAAACAAATGCATTTATTCCATCATATGCCCAATTTCATACTGATTTCAACACCAGTTAAAATCTCTACATGTTACCCATACTGGGTGCTTTTAGCCTTTTCTCTCTCCAGGGTATTTATCCTAAACTTCTCCAAGTCTAGAAAGCAAAAGTCAGGAAAAGACACACCTTGATGGTACCTTCTGACTTCCTCACTGCCACAAACCTCCCCTGAGACAAGGGAATACAGAGTCTGGCTACTTGGTTGAAAGAAGAAATGGAGCAATAAGAACAATCTGGGAGAAAGAACAAAAATAATATCTCAGAAAACTGGCCACATTAATAAATGAAGTTAGGTACTTTAGGCAATGAGGAACAATTAAAAGTTTTGAACAAAGTGATAATGTTGAAGTGAAATTTGGAGAAAATTCACTTAAAGGGATGGAGGAGGTAGAAACTAGAGGTGAGGAGATAACTGTATTATGATAAACAGGTAGACAGAACATAAATCAGCATTTTCCAGTTGTTTCCTACATTCTAGGCACTTTTGTCTCTAGTTGTTCACACTTTTGCAAGCTTTCATCAGATTATTAAAATTAATCAATGGAGTCAGTTTATGCTAATTCATTCCCTGTGATGGTTGATTTTATTTTATGTTAAAAATTTCATTCCTTTACTTTTGGCTGTGCTGGGTTTTCACTGCTGTGTGTGAGCTTTCTCTAGTTGCTACGAGCAGAACTACCCTCCGCTTGTGGCACTCAGGCTTCTCATTGCAGGGCGTCTCTTGTTGTGGAGCATGGACTTGTGAACTTTAGGCATTGTGATGCATGGGCTTAGCTGCATGTGGGATCTTCCCAGACCAGGGGTGAACCTATGTCCCCTGCATTGGCAGCTGGGTTCTTAACCACTGCCTCACCAAGGAAGTCCTGGGATGGTTAATATTATATGTCAACATGACTGGCCTTGAGATACCTGGATTAGACATCTTGGTGTCTATGAGGGTAATTCCAGATGAGATTCGCATTTGAATCAGTGAATTCAGCAGGGCAGATTACCATTATCCTACTTGGGAGGAGACACCCCAAATCTGAGGTCAGATGGTGGCAGGGAGGAGCTACCTCGCTTCTGAGGCTAGTGGCAGCTGGGAGGAGACACCCTACATTCGATGTCAGGGGTGGCCGGGAGAAGCCACCTCATGCCCAAGACCAGGGGTGGTGACCCTAAGGAGCCACCCCTAGCCAGAGGCCAGGACCAGCGGCTGGGAGGAACAACCCAAGGAGCAGTGGCTGCTCTGGTGCAGGAGGGCCTAGAGGAGCTATCCCACATTGAAGGTCAGGTACAGTGGTGGTAAGGAGATACCCCTCGTCCAAGGTAAGGAGCAGCAGTTGTGCTTTGCTGGAGCAGTCGTGAAGAGATACCCCATGCCCAAGGTAAGAGAAACCTAAGTGAGATGGTAGGTGTTGCAAGAGGGCATCAGAGGGCAGACATGCTGAAACCATACTCACAGAAAACTAGTCAATCTAATCACACTAGGACCACAGCCTTGTCTAACTCAGTGAAACCAAGCCATGCCTGCGGGGCAACCCAAGAGAGGCGGGTCATGGTGGAGACATCTGACAGAATGTGGTCCACTGGAGAAGGGAATGGCAAGCCACTTCATTATTCTTGCCTTGAGAACCCCATGAACAGTATGAA
>SJYC01073072.1:0-12805 GCA_006408675.1 Madoqua kirkii
GAGAAATGCTGGACTGGAAGAAATACAAGCTGGAATCAAGATTGCCAGGAGAAATATCAATAACCTCAGATAGGCAGATGGCACTACCCTTATGGCAACAAGTGAAGAGGAATTAAAAAGTCTCTTGATTTAAGTGAAAGAGGAAAATGAAAAAGTTGGCTTAAAGTTCAACATTCAGAAAACAAAGATCATGGCATCTGGTCCCATCACTTCATGGGAAATAGAAGGGGAAACAATGGAAACAGTGTCAGACTTTATTTTTGGGGGCTCCAAAATCACTGCAGATGGTGATTGCAGCCATGAAATTAAAAGACGCTTACTCCTTGGAAGAAACGTTATGACCAACCTAGATAGTATATTCAAAAGCAGAGACATTACTTTGCCAACTAAGGTCCGTCTAGTCAAGGCTATGGTTTTTCCTGTGGTCATGTATGGATGTGAGAGTTGGACAGTGAAGAAGGCTGAGCGCCAAAGAATTGATGCTTTTGGACTGTGGTGTTGGAGAAGACTGTTGAGAGTCCCTTGGACTGCAAGGAGATCCAACCAGTCCATTCTGAAGGAGATCAGCCCTAGGATTTCTTTGGAAGGAATGATGTTGAAGCTGAAACTCCAGTACTTTGGCCACCTCATGTGAAGAGTTGACTCACTGGAAAAGACTGTGATGCTGGGAGGGATTGGGGGCAGGAGGAGAAGGGGACAACCAAGGATGAGATGGCCCGATGGTATCATGGACTCAATGAATGTGAGTCTAAGTGAACTCTGGGAGATGGTGATGAACATGAGGCCTGGTGTGCTGCGATTCATGGGGTCTCAAAGATTCGGACACGACTGAGCAACGTAACTGAACCGAACTGAACTTGGGTTGGCACGATCTAATTCATTGAGTGCCTGAGTAGAAAAAAAGGCAGAAGTTTGTTTTTGCCTTACAATTTGAGCTGGGTCATCTCTTCCAATTTTCTTCTGCTCTCATATGGGAATCTGAACTATTGATGGGCTCCTTTCGTTCCCAGGTTTTACGGCTGAACTATAGAACTGGCCTTATTGGGTCTCCATCTTTTAGGCCACAGATCATGAGACATCTCAGCTTCCATAATTTATGAGTTGATTCCTCATAATAAATGTTAAGTAAATAGATATGTAGACAAACAAGTATTGGTTCACTTTCTCTGCAGAACCCTGATAGGACACACTTGCCAACTCTATGAAAATATAGTGTATGTGATACTGATGAGGAAGGTGCAGGCATTGCTTGGGATAAGAATGTGAGAGCTACAGGGTAGCAATGAGCAAAGAATTAAAAAGAGCTTATATAAATTAGAATTTAGCAATACATCTAGAGGGGCTTCCCTGGTGGCTCAGATGGTAAAGAATCTACCTGCAATGCAGGAGACCCAGGTTTGATCCCTGGGTTAGGAAGATCCTCTGGAGAAGGGAATGGCTACCCACTCCAGTATTCTTGCCTGGAGAATCCCATAGACAGAGGAGCCTGGTGGGCTTCAGCCTATGGAGTTGCAAAGAGGTGGACACAGCTGAGCGACCAACATACACACAATGCATCTCAAATATCAAACTTTAGCCTCTGCCTTAAAATTTTTTCCCATTTTTCTGTAAAGTGTTTCCAATGCTATTTTTTTATGTATCAAAAACCTCCTCACCTACCACAAAATCCAAATAATCATTTTATCTTTTACCTTTTTTTTTTTGACAAGTGGTTGGGCTTATTGTGAAAAAGTTGAAAAAAGAGAATAAAAGCAATGTTTTGTGTAATTGTCTGCAATTATTAATGTCTTTCAACTGTACATAGAACAGCCTTGGAATGAAGTCCCATACTGAAGGAAAACAAGACAGTTTTCGCTGTCGATGGCATATCTATCCTCCAGATTCTCTCAGTTCCAAATTCTATACTTGAATTCTTTTCTTTCCTATGTGAACCATTTTAAGTCAGCAAACTAATCCTTCTTGTTATTTCCCACATTTCAATGACTTGCCCATTCTATTCATTTCCATGTTTCTTATTTCATGTTTAGAGTCCTGTGAACAGTTCCCAGTCGGTTCTCCCTGGGGTCGCGCTCCATCCCACCCATGATGACAGACAGCCAACCGGATTACGTTGCTCAATTTGTTCTTCCAAAAACCGATCTATGGACTCAGATCCAAAGCTTTCTGGTTAAAGGACTCTTTTTTATCGATCCAAAATCACCGCTGTCTTATTCCTCACAAGAGTCCTTTCCTTTCACGAAACGAAATCCAATCTGCGTGGTGCTCTTCACTTGTTAACTCACACATCTGTGTCTTCTTCCTTCATAACAGCACCTTCTCTACTTTCTGCCAATATGTTTTTATCTTCCTTCAAAACCCATCTCCAAGGAGACTTTCCTGCTTCCTTTGTGTCAGCTCTTACAATCCACATCCGCGCGTGTGTGTGTGTAAACACCCAGATGCACACATATACTATTATTCACATGCTGTATTGTGATTTCCCACTAGCTGATTCACTCAGATCTCTTCAAATCTTAACAAAATATTTTGTTTAATGTTTTTATTAACAGTTTCACTCGATACCGTTTCAAAGCTGAGATGGACAGTTATCATAATAGACGGACTGAATACCATTTCAACAGGATTTTAGACAATGGTGAGGTTTTCAAAAGACGAAATTATGTAAACAGATGGAAGTACTGCATTTAGGAAGTGGTGGGAAGGGCACTAGTATTGTCATTAAACAGTGTGCCAGCCTGGTAGGTTAATTCACTACTAGACTTTGAATTTTTCTACTTGGAAAACAGATTACACCATGTGGTCCCTGGCAGTCTTCCCACAGTACCCTGTTCTTTTCTTCTTCTTTTTTTTTTTATGGTAGCATAGTTGACTTACAATATTTCAGGTATACAGCAAAGTGATTCAGTTATATATATACAAATGTATACACACACACATATATACATATTTTTTTCCAGATACTACTCTATCCGAGTTCGATCCCTGGGTCCGGAAGATCCCCTGGAGAAGGAAATGGTAACCCACTCCAGTATTCTTGCCTGAAGAATCCCATGGACAGAGGAGCCTGGTAGTCCATGGGTTCGCAAAGAGTCGGACACAACTGAGCGACTTCACTCACTCACTCAGTCATTCACTCACTCTATATAAAATAAACAAGGATCTACTGTATAGTACAGGGAACTATATTTAGTATTTTGTAACATAATGGGAAAAAACCTAGTGTTCTTTTCAACTCTATTGTTCTGTGTTAAAGGTGGCAGATGTGTTTTCAGTGATGGTTTTTACAGGAAAATTTTTGGCTCCCTATAGAATCACCACTCTCATCCCTGGGATTGTGAATATGCTACCTTACATGGTAAAGGGGACTTCACAACTGTAATTAACATTACAAACGAATAGGCCTTGAAATAGGGTGATTATCCTAGATTACTGTGTTGGGTCCAAGGTAGTCACATGAACCCTTAAGAGCAGGAAATGAGGTCAGAGAGATCAGTAGCATTGTTGGCTTGAAGATGAAGAGGGCCACCTGGAGAGCATAAAGGGAGATGGATCCTTCCACAGCCAGCGAAGCTGGAAGAAGTCCATGAGCCCTGGATGAGAACCACAACGCAGCAAATACCTTGATTCTAGCTTAGTAGGACTCGAAGCAGAGAATGCAGCCATGCTGTGCTGAATTTCTTACCTACAGGACTGTGAGACAGTAAATTTGCATAGTTTTAAGCTGCTAGTTTGCCATAGTTTGTTATAGTAACTATGGAAAAATAATGTACTAAGAGCAGGTTAACGCGTTTCTTGTTTTTCTAAACCATACTATAACACAGAGTAATCTTAAAATGTCCAGAGGGTAACTGGATGTAAAAAACTGGAGCTCATAAGAGAAAACAAAGCTGGAGGTACTGACCTTAAGTCATCTAGACAAACACAGTTGACTCTACAAAAATGGATGCACTTACTAAGAGGTGAAGTCGCTCAGCCATGTGTGACTCTTTGCGACCCGTAGACTGTAACCTACCAGGCTTCTCCGTCCATGGGATTCTCCAGGCAAGAATACTGGAGTGGGTTGCCATTTCCTTCTCCAGGAAATCTTCCCGACCCAGGGACTGAACCTGGGTCTCCCACATTGGAGGCAGACGCTTTCACCTCTGAGCCACCAGGGAGGCCCTACATATGAGTAAAGCTGAGAGAGCAGAAGCATTTATGCCTAAGTCTGTAGAATTGGCCACATTTTAGTGATGAGAAAATAACGGAGACAGAATTAAGGAGACAGAGAAGAAATGGTCAGATATTAGGTTGATAAAAGTATGTATATATATATACACACATATGTATATATGCACACATGTATGCACACACAGACATATGTGTATTTTATATGTAAACACACACATAAACACAAAACAAAGATAGTGAATTATTAGAAAGAAATGATGTCACACCAGATGCCCTCCATCAGTTCAGTAAGGAGGAAAATGAATATGTTGACAGTGGTGCTTATTGGAACATTGACATGGATGTTCTGCAGCAGTTTTTACAGGAAGATTCTAGGACATGTATTGAATCCAGTTCAGTCATGTCTGACTCTTTGTGACCCCATGGGCTGCAGCATGCCAGCCTTCCCTGTCCCTCACCAGCTCCCACAGCTTGCTCAATCTCATGTCCATTGAGTTGGTAATGCCATCCAACCATCTCATCCTGTGTTGTCCCCTTCTTCTCCTGCCTTCTATCTTTCCCAGCATCAGGGTCTTTTCCAACGAGTCAGTTCTTCACATCAGGTGGCCAGAATATTGGAGCTTCAGCATCAGTCCTTCCAGTGAAAATTCAGGACTGCTTTCCTTTAAGATTGACTGGTTGGATCTCCTTGTAGTACAAGGGACTCTTAAGAGTCTTCTCCAACACCACAGTTCATAAGCATCAATTCTTTGGTGCTCAGCTTTCTCTATGGTCCATCTCTCACATTCATACATGACTAATGGAACATCTATTAGAGCTATCTATTAGGACATCTATCAGAGATAACGTAATGCTGTCTCATTGGCATCAGGGCCAGAATGATTTGAGCCAGCAGATAATGGTGTTTGCATCTCATTCCAGGGTACACTGTGATTTAGAACCAGGAGAGTACCTGTGACAGACGATTGTGTTCCTAACTTGGGCAATGATACACTTTGTACAGCAGAAGATTAATGAAGGAACATTCAACCTAGAACAGGAGGGAGAACAGATTTTGGAGAGCTCTTATTACAACAAGGAGCAGGCTGTGTGCCAGGTTGAAGTAACTGAGATCCCTATGGGAGAGGTGACAAGGCTTTGTGGTGCTGGGGAATAAAAGAAGAGACAAGCAGCCTTTCTTTCCAACTGCAGCACTTTTTCCACATAGATCATCATATTCAACCTTGTCAAGTTTAAAGCAGGTACTATTTATGCTCATTTTCCAGATACAGAAATAGAAACTCAAAAGTTGATATAGTTTAATCAAGATCCCAGAGCCGATCAGAAACAGAACTAGGGTTTGCAGCCCCTAAGACTTGCAGGAGGCTAAGTGTCTGGAAAGCAGTCCAGCAGGAACCGGAATCTCTGACAGCCATGCCTATGCCCTTTTAACATCACCCCATCTTTCAAAACCACATTCTTAATAGAGCAGGGGACTCTACTCAATCTCCGTAAGGGCCTATATGGGAAAAGAATCTGAAAGAGAGTGGATATGTGCATATGTATAACCGATTCCCTTTGGTGTACACCTGCAACTAAGACAACATTGTCAATCAATTACATCCTAATAAAAATGGAAACAAACAAAAAACCACACTCTTAATTATATCTAAGTTCCTTAATAAGCATTCTTACATGTATTGCTCATTTTCTTCTCACAGCACACCTGTGGGGATGAAGAGTTTTATTCTCATTATATAAGTAAGGAAATTGAGGCTGAGATAGCGTAACAGACCTAGTCAAATAACAGTTAGCAAGGAAGAGTTTGCACTCTTAGAGTAGTTTTAACCTTTTTTCTTCCCTCACTAGATACCAGATACCCACATTCTTTGCATCTTTTTCTCTTAACTGTTTCGGTCTCTCTTTCTGTCCTGGTTTAAGTAGCTCATGTTCTAGCATCCATTTCCTGCTTTGCTCATTCGGAGGGAACACAAGTCACCCAGCCGTCGCCCAGGAGGAGTACCTGAGTTCAGAAACTACTATGCCCTCTTAGAGATTGTCTTCTGTGGGGTAGGAGGTGGCACTGGGATATGACCTTCCTCACATTATTTTACATCATATAGAACTGATGAAGCACAATGAGGATGCTTCCAGAAGACTGGCAGCTTCCGTAAAAGAGCTGGCTCAGTTAATTTGTCTGTGAAATGGCAGAACATGAACCTATTAGATAAGGAAAAGAAGAAATAACAGACATCTTAGAGAAGAAAACAGAACATGAACCTATTAGATAAGGAAAAGAAGAAATAACAGACATCTTAGAGAAGAAAACAGAATAGGGAAATAGAGTGAGAAGAGCAACAGAAATTCAGAGGAAAAGATAGGGCCAGGACCGTGCCACAGGGAAATAAATTCTACGAAAACCGCTAGATGACAGCGACAGTAACATCCCCGTAGAATGCAGCCGACAGAGACTGTGCCGTATCTCTTTCTTTCTTCTTCTTCCCCATTTCATTTATCAGAGAATTTGCTAGATAAATTGAAGCTGAAAAGTTAAATAAGGCAACGTTTATTTTTTCTATCTGACCTTAGGATATCCCTTTATAGCCAGAGTTCCACCCAATAGGTGACTGTGTGCATTTATTATTTATTTTAGTCCTTTTCCTAATCTATCTTACTCCCTCCTTTAAGAATCAGATGAAATGAGAATAGGGGAGGAGGAGACCCATGGAAGGTTAGTTGGTACCTTTAGCCAGTATATTAACGAGGCCAGGAGATGCCACAGCACAGCCTGGGGAACAAAATGCCTCAATAATTTCCACCACAAGGGCGGCCATTTCTAGGCTTTGAAATATACGGTGAATCAGAGGCAACATCTAACACTCCATTGGATTTCAGTAACTTTAATTTAGGTAATGAGCAAATAATTTTATGCATTCCTCTTTGTATCTAGGCAGTGACTGGCTTTAAAACAGGAGTAATTCTTCCCTCAAATACACTTGAAGATAATTTGTTTTCCCCGACCTCTCAGGACCCCTGCAGAAACCAGGATTTTGTATCTTCTGTGGTAGGAGATTCAATTGTGAGATGGAGGCTCCCTCTACTGGACATAGTGCTAGTTGCAGGCATAAATTTTAACGTGCTTTGAGTTGCTCGTGCCTTGTGACTAGTGTTTGATTACGCCTAAGGATAATAATATCTAATGAACATACACACACACTATTCTTCTCTGAAAGACTAGAATGCAACCATCTATTATGAATAATTTAGCATTTATTCTCTAACTTCTTTGTACTTTTTCACTGTCACTAGGATTTTTCCCTTCGTATTTCTATAACTAGACTTCACATTTAAGAATTGGGTTTTCACATCACACTGACCTCAGGTCAAATGAAATTTCCATTTACTTGATTGGAAGCATAGTTTTCCTATTTGCTATAAATATTAGCTTGTGCAAGTCTATTAACTTCTCAGAGCCTTGGTTTTTTTGATTGTGGGAAATAAAGTAACAGGCTTTCCTAGGCTTTTAGGAATTAAAGAAAATACATGTCGATATATACATAACTTTTGTGACATGGTAGAAAAGTATTCTCTAAGCCGTTGATACACGTTAATTTCATTTTCATTCCCTAACCTCCTCATATGGCCAGGTCAATGGATTTAACTAGAAACATGTGACTTGTAGTAATAAAACACATTGAATTTATCTTAATTTTGAAAATTTATACTGAAATTAACAATCTATCCACTATCTTTTCTGATCAGGCAGTATATTAGAGGCAAAGGCTATGAAAAGGACTGAAGTAATAATACAGGGTCCTTCTCTCATCCCCCCTTAGCACCCCTATTCCAGATCACATGGAGGAGAGAAAGCTTGAGTTCCTATCTCTGTCTTGGTTCCTGCTTTGCGGCATCTCTGGTGCCTCATTGTAACTGCTCAATGGAAGCTGATTGCACTAATCTTCAGCTGTCTGTCTTGGCCTCTACATTCCCCTTTGTGGAGTATAAAATATACCTCCCATCCAGGGCAGCCTCCCATTCAGCACATACTTATTTTTCTCCTCCACATCTCTTTTCCCCACTCCCTTCTCTCAGTGCTTTGAAGATGCCATGATGGTGCTGCTCTCTCGCTCTGTACCTTTCATGTTGGGAGTTCAATAGCTCCTCTATTGTTAATCCGTATATTCTATTGTTAATGTCTCTCCCTTTTGGAGCACCTTATTCCTCAGCAAAGACTACTACCTCCTAATATAGAGAAATAAATATGTGAGATTCAGATTCACTTGAACCTAGAAAACACAGTTCATGCTCTTAATCTGCCTTGAACAATGAGCACCAAATACACTATATCTATAGGAAATGAAGAAATCTCTGGATTAGTCTGTTGCTACTGGAATCTCCGAGTTTGTAAAATCTGGAGCAATCAAAAGCAGGATATGCAAGTCTGACACACATTCCATTCTTAGTAGCTTTAAGTTATAACATAAACTGCACTTTCGAAAAGCACATGTAACAAGGTGCTGTAACAACAAAACAAACCGAGAAAAATTCAATGAAAATTAAATAAAATGCAGACTCTGTCACACGTCAGACATTGCTTCATCCATAACAGCCTTTAACGAAACAAATAGGTTTCTGCTATGGACTGAATGCTTTTATCCCTCCAAGATTCATGAAACGTTGACTCTTGAACAACAACAACAAAATTCATGTACCATTGACTCTTGAATTGTGTGGGTTCACTTTTATGTGGGTTTTTTTTTATAGTAAACTTACAGTAATAAACAATTTGCAGTTGGTTGACTCCATGATTGCAGAATTAAGGATACAGAGCTAATTATAAGTTACATGCAGATTTTCAACTGAGCCAGAGGGTCAGTGCCCCTATCCCCTGCATTGTTGAAGGTTCAACTTTATTGAAATCCTAACCCCCTATGAGATGGTCTTAGGAGATGAGGTCTTCAGGAGGTGAGCAGATCAGAGTGGCACTCTCACAAATCAATCAGCACCCTTACAAAAGAGACCGGGAGAGGTCTCTTTCAACATGAAAGGACATCGCAAGAAGACCTCTGTATGAATCAGGAGCTGAGCTCTCACCAGACAATGAATGTGCCAGCACCTTGATTTTGGACTCTCGAGCCTCCAGAACTATGCTCAATAAGGATATGGTGTAAAAGCCACCTAGCCTATAATATTCTGGTATAGCAGCCTGAATGGACTAAGTTTCTTTTCCTAGAGCTTTAAGCATGACAATGTGAATTATGACTCTCCAGGAGAAGAAAAAATATATAACACTTATTAATTTAATAAATCCTGGCAACATTTTTATTTTACAGTTCATCTAGGAAATGGCAATCCACTCAAGTATTTTTGTCTGGAGAATTCCATGGACAGAGGAGCATGGCAGGCTATAGTCCATGGTGTTGCAAAGAGTTGGACACATCTGAGTGATTAACACACACTCCCTTGAGTTGAATTTTCTTCTTTGAAAACATAAATCTCTCTAGAAATTACACCTTAAATGTTGTCTTGCAGACTGGACCATAAGCTCCATGAAAGCAAGGATGGTCTTAGCCTTGATCTTGGAGGCATCCCTTATTGCAATGCCTAATACACAGCAGGAGCACTAACCATGTGGGCTGAATTCAATTCAATGAAACTGAGCATTTTTCCATAAAATATTTTTTAAAATCCAGATACATCTGAGAGATTGTTATTAAAAGCAAGATTCTGAAATGAATCAGTAGAAGTAGGGCTTTAAGAATATTTAAATCTATAAAAGTTACTGAGGTTTGGTGTAAAAATGGTAGCAGGGGAGACTGGGGTAGAGGGGTGGGGTTCACTACTGTAATGATTTTCTGCCATTCCCTGTCTACTGTCTTTTTCTCCCCTTGCAGCTCTTTGAGTTTTTATGTTTGTTTTTCTTAGTCATAGGCAATAACTAAAAGAGAACAATTGAGTCAGACATTCTCTGCCACAGTTAGAATTTCAGCACAGACATGCTTTATATATGAATCCCGGGAAGAGGAAAACACTTTAAACCCACAGTCACTCTTAATATCCATCTAAGTCTTCACCCCGCTGTACTTCCGTAGATTGACTATGTGTCGGTTCTGATGTATCTACCTAGTAACCTTGCTTGGCTGGAGACTGTTATATTTTCTGATATTTTATCACTGTACTGAATTCGCAAAGTATCTTCCTCACTTTCTCCTCAACTTAATAAAGATGAGATTTGGGACTAGGAAAATCAGGGTGGGGGCCAGTCACCCCACAAGAATATCTGCCATGAGAAATTGTGAATTAAAGATCTAGGTAGGATGAGGGACCCTGCTAACATAGCAAAGCCATGAGCCCAAAGCTAATCTAAGAGCCTTGCCGAGACACATGGTTATTGTTAATAATGCAGGATGTAGGACCCTCCACATAGCAATTAATCTGAAAAGACCTATTCTAAGCTGGGACACCAAGAACAGAATTAAGAGGGTGGCATCTCAAATCCAGTTTGACTCACACTGACATTCTGCTGGTCTTTCCACTGATATGTTATTTCTTCTCTGGGAGCTTTTGGCCTCCCCAAGTTTTGTAATGTGAACCTTTTCTCTCCTCCTCTTCCCTCCTCTACCTTTTTCTCACTTTGTTTCCTTTCCCTTCTCCCTCTTATATTCCTTCCACATCCTGCACATCTAAGTCTCTTGTGTGATTATGTCTGTGCATGCCTGTTGTGGAAGAGACCTTTGTTCTCAGTTTTCCCAATATATTCTCCATTCTGCAGTATTCATTGTCAAAAATACCATGCCAGTACCATCCTCAGGCTGATGGATCCTCAGAGGTACATCCCAGCACTTCCTTAAGAAACATTCAAATGGATAAAATAGCCATGAGTTTAAAAAATAATAAAAATAATTCAACCTCTGATAATTAGGAAGAAGAGAGTATGAACTACAAGAGATACACTGTTATTATTTTGCTCCATTAAGTATGAAAAAAATCCATTAGCATCATAGCTGAATATTATGAAAAGGAAGAAGAAAAAAAGTAGATTGCATGAAGGAGAAAACCATTCTCTATTTATTCTCTATTATAAGTCATTGTTATTTACTTTCAGAATAACACGGTGCTTCTAGCTATCCATCTGCAGTGGAAATCTTCAATTATCCAAAGAGTTGTGAGCATTAAAACTCATGCAGTTCACGTGGTTGCTGATGGAAGCAATATTAAAGGGGTTTTGCCTATAATCTACAGCTGAACCCCTGGATCTTAGTGGCCAGGTGAATTTGGAGCTTAGAATGGCACTGAAGAAAACCTAGTGCCTTGGCTTACACATGGTCTCTCAAATCGGAGAGGTGAGTGATGAGAATATACAATAAGGAAGGGAAAGAGGATTCTGAATTCAGGTTTGAGGCACTCCAACATTTAGAAGTTGGCAGGGGGTTTCCCTGGTGGCTCAGCCTGCCAATGCAGGAGACATGACCCCTGATCCAGGAAGATACCACGTGCCTCAGAGCAGTTGAGCCTGTTCAGCACAACTCTTGAGCCTGTGCTCTAGAGCCTGAGAGCTGCAACTAGTGAGCCCATGTGCCACAGCTGCTGAAACCTGTCTGCCCTGGAGCCCACTCTGCAGCATGACCAGCAACCGCGGTGAGAAACCTGGGTACCGCAACGAGAGAGTGGCCCCACCTCCACGGCTAGAGGAAAGCTGACTCAGCAACGAAGACCTGGCACAGCCACGAATGAACAAGCTAAATCAAAGAGAAGACGTCTGGGAGGATACGAAACAACCTGGAAGGGAAACTGAAACAGAAAGATGGGAGTACGGCCATGAGAACCCAGGTCAGGACAAGTGGATAGTGTTGCAAGAGGAAAGCAGTTGTGCCGAAAGCTGCTTAGATGTCAAGTAAGTTGAGGGTTGCAGAGTGTTTCCTGAATTTGGCAACATGTGGGTCACCGGTGAATTAAGCAAGAAATGCACCCACGGACAAGAAACACATCCAGGGAAAGCAACTTGGAATGTTAGGTCCATGAATCAAGGCAAATTGGAAGTGGTCAAACAGGAGACAGCAAGAGTAAGCATCGACATTTGAGGAATCAGTGAACTAAAATGGACTGGAATGGGTGAATTTAACTCAGATGACCATTATATCTATGACTGTGGGCAAGAATCCCTTAGAAAGAATGGGGTAGTCATCACAGTACTAAGAGTCTGAAATGCAGTACTTGGATGCAGTCTTAAAAATGACAGAATGATCTCTGTTTCCAAGGCAGACCATTCAACATCACGGGAATCCTGACCACTAATGCTTAAGAAGCTGAAGCTGAACAGTTCTATGAAGACCTACAAGACCTTTTAGAACTAGCACCCCAAAAGATGTCCTTTTCATTATAGGGGACTGGAATGCAAAGTAGGATTTAAGAAACACCTGGAGTACAGAATGAAGCAGGGCAAAGGCTAATAGAGTTTTGCTAAGAGAACACACTAGTCATAGCAAACACCCTTTTACAACAACACAAGAGAAGACTCTACACATGGACATCACCAGATGACCAACACTGAAATCAGATTGTCATATTCTTTGCAGCCAAAGATGGAGAAGCTCTATACAGTCAGCATAAACAAGACTGAGAGCTGACTGTATCTCAGATCATGAACTCCTTATTA
>SJYC01073073.1:0-33463 GCA_006408675.1 Madoqua kirkii
AAAAATGAAGACCATGGCATCTGGTCCCATCACTTCATGACAAATTGATGGGGAAACAGTGGCTGACTTTATTTTTGGGGGTCCTGAATCACTGCATATGGTGACTGCAGCCATGAAATTAAAAGATGCTTGCTTGTTGGAAGGAAAGCTATGATCAACCTAGATAGCATATTGAAAAGCAGAGGCATTATTTTGCCAAAAAAAGGTCTGTCTCATTAAGGCTATGGTTTTTCCAGTAGTCATGTATGGATATGAGAGTTGGACTATAAAGAAAGCTGAGTGGTGAAGAATTGATGCTTTTGAACTGTGGTGTTAGAGAAGACTCTTGAGAGTCCCTTGGACTGCAAGGAGATCCAACCAGTCCATTCTAAAGGATATCAGTCCTGAGTGTTCATTGGAAGGACTGACATTGAAGGTGAAACTTCAATATTTTGGCCACCTGATGCAAAGAGCTGACTCATTTGAAAATATCTTGATGCTGGGGAAGACTGACAGCAGGAGGAGAAGGGGACGACAGAAGATGAGATGGTTGGATGGCATCACCAACTCAATGGAGATGAGTTTGAGTAAACTCTGGGAGTTGCTGATGGACAGGGAGGCCTGGCGTGCTGCGGTCCATGGTGTCATGAAGAGTCGGACAGGACTGAGAGACTGAACTAAACTGAACGTCCATGGAACTGTGATGGGTATAGGCCAAGTTGGAGAGGGACAGATAATGGAAAAAGGGAGAAAATCATTCATAATGCAATTTTAAAATAATCAAGAAAGAAAATTGATGATAGTGAGTGGAGAGTGACAGAGCAGGGGACAGCATGGACTTTCTGTGAAAAGATAAGAAAGAGGTAAGACTGTAGATTGAAGATAGGGTGTCGTAGTCTCAAGTCTCATTGTGTTTGTTTGCTGTGTGTGTTAGAGGTTATTTATGCTGATGGTGAGGGTATAGTGAAAAGAGAATAAGTGAAGATTTGGGAGATTCTATGCGTTCATGTGTTTATCTGCTCAGATCAGGGTGTTAGCTGTGTGCTGTGCTGAGCTTAATTGCTTAGTTGTGTCTGACTCTTCGTGACCCTGTGAACTGTAGCCTGCCAGGCTCCTCTGTCCATGGGAATTCTCCAGGCAAGAATACTGGATTGCCAGCCCTCTTCCAGGGGATCTTGCTAACCCAGGAATCAAATCCAGGTCTCCTGCATTGCAGGTGGATTCTTTGCCATCTGAGCCACCAAGGAAGCCTGAGCGTGTGTGTGCATGTGTGTAATAACAGATGGAACAGTATCTCTCAGAAAGAGGAAGGAGTTAAGATTCAGAAAATTTGACGAGCTGCACCTTTGGAAGGAGGAGGGAAGCGGGAAGCTTTCTCCATAGTGACTAGAAAGAAAGAGAAACAAGATTGTATGTAAAGGTAGATTTATAGATTAGGTAATGGGAAGCAGACAAGGAGAGCTGTGCCATTTGCTAGCTGATATTTTCCCTACTGAGAAAGTTGTTGGAATATCAATGTATTTTCCCATAAAAGCACATGCCAGCACCTTCAATATAGGTAACAATGCCACATGAATATGCAAAATAAGTGTACTGGAAATTGTAGGTGGTTGAAATGTGAGTAATTTCAGAATTTTGGTTTGAGTGTGTTATCAAAAGACACAGCACTAAAAAGGGAAGCATAATACTACTAAGAGATATTCAGCAGCTACACTGCAGTACAGTGTTTGGAGCTTTCCATACTTTATCTTTGAGTCCAGTCTATCCTAGAGCAGTTTCCCAGCACTATGTCAGGGTTTCTTTTGGAAGTATTGTCAAGTGCTGTGCTAGTAATTGCCATTCAACCACACTGCCTTTTGGTTTAAGCAAATAACAACCCCCAGTTGAGTATGTGGGTGTATGCATTTTCTTAACCATGTGCTGATATGTCAGCAAATAAAATTTCAGTACCTGGAAAAATAGAATCATAATGTAATAATTCCTGATTATAGTATATATTCATAGATGAAGAAATGCCTATTTTTTTTAGATTTGCTCAATTTTTAAAAACTTGTAGTTTATTAAAAAAGAACAAAGTCACATTACTGCTTATATACAATAAGGAAGCTGCTATTTCATTGTTAATGTTTTTACATTTTTATGTTTGATGATATCATCTCTTTATCAGAGGACTAAGGCATTATTCCAAAATATTCAGTATTTTTATACATACTATTTAATGCTAACATTGTAGTATCTTTGAAGATTCATCTTCAAGTGTTGGTTAATGTCCAGAATACTATTTAAAATTGAACACTAAATGACAGAAAAACTACTAGGTCTCATGTTTATAGGTTATTCTGATGGAGGTGGTGATGGCGCTGGATTTGTATAGCTAGTGATGCTTAGATCTACAGTACAAGCTCAGGGTAAACATTTTCCCCAAACACTCTCATAAAAATGCCCAATGGACTGAAGACACTCTTCTTTCACATACTATCTACAATGCCCAAGCCAAGCAGACAGAGGAAGGAGCTGATGGCCCTCCCTGTGCTCTGTAGATTTATAGATAATAAAAATATTTTCATGCTGGTGAAAAAGGACTATTGCTGGCCCAACCAATAAAGAAGAAGGGTATTTTTTCCCCTAGATCAAAAAATAGCTCTTAAAAGAAAGATGCTTTGGTCTTTGATTTAATACATCATTCTCTAGGAAGGCTGCCCTATATCCCATGAAATGTGTTCTACAGCTAGTCTTTCTTTACTCCACAAATATGGGAATAAGTGATGACCGGACAGAAGGTCAGCTGATAGGAGAAATAATCCCAGGAAGGAAAAATAATAGGTCGAAAGTTAGAGTCAGTTCTGAAGTAGAGTGTCACTATACCTACAGAGAAATAGATTCAATCTAGACTCTGTCACTTTAGATGATGAAAACGAGAATAAGAAATTATCTATAAAAATGAAACTAAAGCATTTTCACAACATCATACTGGAACCATTATAATTTTAGTGTCCACTGATAAAAGAATAGGTAAATAGAATGTGGAATATTTGCACGATGGAATATTACACACTGATTATAAATAAGTAAAATGCTAAGTAAAGAGAAGGTCCCTGAAGACTATATTTATATTTAATATTATTGTATAAATCTTAAAAGCAAGTAAAACAAAGTAATTTATTATTTCAGCATATGTGTATATTATATATATTCAGTATGGCACCCCACTCCAGCACTCTTGCCTGGAAAATCACATGGACGGAGGAGCCTGGTGGGCCTCAGTCCATGGGGTCACTAAGAGTCAGACACAACTGAGCAACTTTACTTTCACTTTTCACTTTCATGCATTGGATAAGGAAATGGCAACCCACTCCAATGTTCTTGCCTGGAGAATCCCAGGGACGGGGAGCCTCATGGGCTGCCGTCTATGGGATTGCACAGAGTGGAACACGACTGAAGTGACTTAGCAGTAGTAGCAGCAGTATATATTCAATATATTTATATATATATTCAAATGCATACATGCTCATTTGCTTCAGTCATGTACAACTCTTTGCAGCCCCATGGACTGAAGCTTGCCAGACTGTTCTGTCCATAGGGATTCTCCAGGCAAGAATACTAGAGTGGGTTGCCATACTCTCCTCTAGAGTATCTTCCTGATCCAGGGATCAAACCTGTATCTCCTACATTGCAGGCGGATTCTTTACCATTGAGCTACCGGGGAAGTCCCATGTATTCAAATATATATTTATATATAAACATAGCTATTTTATAAAAAAGCAAACCAATAACAAATAAAAATTTATTGTATTTTTATAATAGGCAAAATGGGCAAGCTTAGTAGTTATCTTTATGGTTATCTTTATTTTCAATGTTTTTTTCACCTCTACCACCAAAAGTCTATCTCTCGAATTTTATGGATTGTTGCTTAAATTCTACTGGGAGAGTCATGAAAATTATAATTGCTTCTGCAGAGTTACAAATATGCTACATTGATTTTAGTCAAAAGATACACATCTCAAAAAATCATTTCTCTTCTATGCAAAGCCCCAATCCAATTATGTAGGAAGACTGGGCTTTCCTGAGGTGCGGTGTTAGACACTAGAGAAACTGTCTCAAATCACGCTTCTAGGGCAGTAGATGTGAAATGCAGATCTGAAATATTTTGGTGGACAGAGGGATGTCTTACATCTTTGAGAATATTTTATCCCTATCTTTTCAGTGATGTGTACATACCCACATGCACCAAATTTGTTTTTACTTTCAAGGGCTTATATACTCCTGAAGCCCACTCAAAGACTAAGGATCTGTGGGCTTATATTGTTGTGGATTATATGTTTGATGCCTGCAGTTTCTTTGGGTCAACAAGATAATAAGGATGAGATTTAGACAGCTTGTCATCACTTGCTTGAACTACTATCACAATTTCCTATCTGGTTTCTCTACTGGCAGTTCCACCAACCTCTGTCCTCTACATTGCTGCAGTAAGGTTCTTGAAAGTGAAGAGTTAATCATTTCACATACACATATACCCACCACTTCCCACTGGAAAAAAATAAAAAGGTCTTTATCATCATTACGGAAAAAAAAAGCACAAAACACAAAAAACCCCACAACATTGCTCTGCAAAGCATCCAAGACCCTTGATCTAGTTCCAATCTACATTTTGAGATTCATCTTTCAGTATGCCCATCAGACCCTACGTCCTATGCACTTTGCCATGCAATCTCATACTGAGTCTCTGCACAGCTGTTCATGTCTTAAATAATAACCCATGGCTTTATTCTCATATACAGAATTATTATTTATTTGATTTTCTAAGATCCAGAGCGGATTTCCCCTCTTTTAGGAAGTCTCCTCTAGCCCTCCTACTGAGTGCCAGATGCTCTTCTATTTTGCTTTTATATTAATCTGTGCAATCTCCTATTTTAACATTTAACAAACTGCCCTAGAACAGGCAGGTTCCTTCTCTAGGCTGTGAGGTTCTTAACAGCATGGACTGGGTTTTTGTTAACTTTTTCCACAGCAACTGCAAAGGAATGCTGGGCATAGTAGGAAAAAAAAAATATATATATATACATATATATATATATAAAACAATGTTTGGGTGGAATGGATAAGTGAAAACAGTAGCTGTCAGGAACAAAGTAGTTTAAAAAAAGAAAAACTGAAAGGGATTCCTGAAGATTTTCTAGTCTGGGATCTACTACTAATTCAGTGAAAACCCTTAATAAAGTAGTTTTCAGTTTTCTATTCCTTTATGGAAAAATGAGGTGATTGGAATAGCTGTTTTCAAAGGTCCCTTTCAAGTGTAAATTTCAATTTTTATAAAGCTTTCTGTTTAGTTTCTCCATCTACCCAAAATGTACCGTATTGGTACATTTTATGATTTGAAGAGAGGTGGAGGAAGAAAAGTGAATCACATGCACTCAACCAGAAGACACCAGCCACGCCTCTGGTAACACTGGAGATAAGCTTTCTCTTCAGATACATCTTGCTACTGTAAAGCAAAGATAAAAATATTTTTTTATGGCACTCTTGTCAATTTTAAGTTGGAAGGAGATGACCAGATGATAGAAATGTAGCTAACCAGCTTACATTCCATAACTCTTTTTTAAAGAGTTGTTTACATTCCTAAAATGATATTTCAAATAGAAAATAAAATAGAAAAGGCATATTCCCAGGACAAAACTTAGAAATGAAGACAAAGATCTTGTCTGATGTGCTAACCTTAGTTTCCCGTGTGCCAGACGCACATTCCCCTGTGCCAGACGCACATTGGTTGCTCAGTAACTATTTCTTGACTGACAAGCATCTCAGCATATTTCTATTCAAATGTATCAAGAAGACTACAGTTCAAATGTATGTCTGAATATAGGCTGAATGCAGTGTTTATAAAGAAAGAATCTTAAGCTTACCTGGCTGTCCTTAAGTTTCAGAATACGAGTTTAAAAACAATCAAGGAAAAAAATTCCAAGTGTTATTTTTAAAAATACATATTTACTTACAAATGGTCACTACATTAACTTTGATTCTAACCTGTTCACTGGAGCAATCATCCTGAAGTATTTCCTTTGGCTGTGTAAGATGCTAGTATACTTTCTTTTTTTTTTAAATGAAAGATGTATTTTTTAAATTTATTTTTTATTTTTTAAAATATAAATTTATTTTAATTGGAGGTTAATTGCTTTACAATATTGTATTGTTTTGCCATACATCAACATGAGTCCACCACGGATATACACGTGTTCCCCATCCTGAACCCCCCTCCCCTCTACCTCCCCATACTATCCCTCTGGGTCATCTCACCCACAGCAAACATCCTCAATGGTGAAAAACTGAAAGCATTTCCCCTAAAGCTAGTATACTTTTCTTTTAGCAAGGTGTTTAATTGAAACTCTTGATTTATACAAAGCAAGATTTTAAGTATAGGTATTTTCTTTATAAGTGCAATTTTCTCTAAAAATAAATGTTCAAAATAGATATATGTCCTAATTACCAAAAGAAATAGCTATTTCAGATGTGCATGCATACATGCATGCTCAGTTGTATCTGACTCTTTGCAACCCCATGAACTGCAGCCCACCAGGCTCATCTGTCCATGGAATTTTCCAGGCAACAATATTGGAGTAGGTTGTCATTTCCTTCTCCAGAGGATCTTCCCCACCTAAGGATCAAACCCATGTCTCATGCCTTGGCAGGCAGATTATTTACCACTGAGCCACCGAGGAATCCCCTATTTCAGATGTACGGAATGCTAAATGTTTAGATGCTTGATAGAACACAGGATGAATGAGTTGTAATGATGACTGAGGCTCCAAACACCACACAATCTAGGAAAATAAAAGAGAAATATATTCAAAGTAGAAAATATACCATATGCATAGCATGGCAAACACTACCTTTTTTTTTGTATAGAGAGCTGCATGGGGGGACTATAGGATCTCTTTCTTGGCTGGGCATTCAGAGAAGCTATCATAAAAGAGGTAGGGCGTGGCCTTGAAAGACGGAAACAGTTTCAAAATGTGAAAGGTGAGGGGGAGGCAGAGAGAACTACATGTAAAAGTCTAGAATCCAGCTAACAAGAAGCATACGCAAGGGACCTGCTCGTGACAAGTGAGAGATAGAGTAGGAGCTTCTGCGGCAAAGGCCAGAGGCAGACTCTAGAACACACTGAAACCATGGTAGACATATGGACTTTCCTTCAGTGCTTGGTGAACACCCTGTGAGAATGGACCACAGATGGAGACTCTATCTCACACCACTATCTTGTAACCTACGCACATATCCGGACGGAACTACAGGGGTGGCATGTGAATGGAAGAACAAGAAAAGGGAGAAAATTTAAGAAGGATCAAGGCAGCACAGAGGTTTCTTTGGAAAATAGATGCCTGAAAGAAAGAGTAGTGAGAAATGAATCCATGACTGAGACGACGATGCTGTCACAGAAAGAAAAGACAAGTTGGGAGGGAGAGTGGATTTACTGGGAAGATGATAAAGCCGTTTCGTTCATTTTCAAAGTACAAAGTCCTGACTTCTGGGTAACAGAGGGTGAAGCCAAAAAAAAAAAAAAAAAAAAAAGCTGGTTGGAGGATGTGAATCTGTGTCTAGGTCAGAAGAGAGGAGTTCAGAGATTGCTGACAGTGTATTTATTATCATAGCCTAGGACCAATCTATCTTGTTAGGAAATCAGCTCTAATTGGGGACCTATCCCTCTATACGTCTACTACCACATTTCTCCCCTTGGTCACCAGAAATTTGCCTCAATTAGTTGGAAAGGCTGTGCGCCCAAATCAATGCACTGAGATTCAGCAGCTTGAGTTAAGGTATAAGTGCAACATCTGAAAGTTAACATTGTGAATGGCTTTTAGAAAAACAATCAGCAATTGACAAGTGACTTTGGTGTAAATAACTGAGACTCAGAAAGCCTGGCTGCTGTTAATGACAACCCAGTTACACCCAGTTAGCTCGGAAAGAGTGTGTGTGATGCCCATTCCAAAGTAGCCTGGTGTCACAGGCAGAGAGCTGGTTTCTGCCCCTGATGTTGTAACTCCAAATCCCCTGGAAAGAATGTGGCTCTTTTCCTCTTTGGAAGGGAACCACTTGGTAGCTTAGGGTCCTCAGCTTTTTTTTTTTTTTTTCCTGTGACAATCAGTTCAGTTCAGTTCAGTTCAGTTGCTCAGTCATGTCCGGCTCTTTGTGACCCCATGAATCACAGCATGCCAGGCCTCCCTGTCCATCACCAACTCCCGGAGTTCACTCAGACTTGTGTCCATCGAGTCAGTGATTCCATTCAGCCATCTCATCCTCGGTCATTCCCTTCTCCTCCTGCCCCCAATCCCTCCCCGCATCAGAGTCTTTTCCACTGAGTCAACTCTTCGCATGAGGTGGCCAAAGTACTGGAGTTATAGCTAGGCTCAATTCCTTTGAGAGAGGACAGAGAGGAGTTGAGACCTTCTAAGGGTATGGGGGTGGGGAGAGGAACCCACATTGGAAAATGCTCTGTCCACCCTGGGTCTCAGTTTCCCTATGAGTCCTTGAGGGATAGCTCCAGTGGTCTTTGAGCTGACATCTATGGATGCCATCCTCACCCATCCACAACCAAGAGCAACTGGTGGTCTTGCCGTTCCCACCACCCTTGTCTTCTGGTCACCCTCTGCCAAGCGAGGGTCAGGATGCGGGATATTTTAATCTGGGGCTTGCTACAACCCTGGTGTCCATGCTGGTGGGACCCCAAGCTGCTCCTCAGAAATTTGAGAGGGTGTCGGGGTCCTGTCCTCTCCTAACATCAGGGACAATGGGGACACACGGCAAAGAAAATGAGTAGAAAGGGCTGGGATAAAGGGCTGCAGCCGAGGGGAGCTGGAGAATGAGGGTTAGGGTCAGAGGCCCCCAGGCTCAGGGTGGCTGAAGCACCCTCCGAGGCCACCAGCAGGGGGCAGAGCTGCAGACCCAGGGCTTCCGTCTCCACTGTCAGTAATCCGCTCAGGCCCTGGAAAAGGACGTCCTTGCTTCACATTCACTCTGAGGAGTTCGGGAGGGAACATCAGATGCTTATTTCCATCGTTAGATTTAGAAAGTACTAAATCAGTTTAATGCTGATTTCCTCCTAAAAAGCAGACAGGTGGATTAGAGAGACAAATGAAACATAGCTATGAGTCACACACTTATCCTTTCTGGAGATTTTTATCACAGGCCTGCGACATGCCTCGTCGAACTTAAACTTTTGTTGACTCCATTTAGCTGGCAGTCTGGAAAATGCCAGTGATAAGTAGTGCTCCTTGAGGAGCTCAGCGTACATTCTTCTCCCTTCCTTGGCAATTCCACAAATACCATGGAAGGGGTAATAATACCGACAATAACGAGTGTGCTTGGGAAATCGCTAAACTTTAGAATTCACAAGAAAGCACAGCTTCCTGTCTCAGAATAGATTCATGTAAACTCCCTGGGTTGCCCTCCTAAACTCAGGGAATCTCAACCTGTATCCATTTTTCTGACCAGCTGAGGGCGCAATTGCTCTGCTTTTGTGAATATATCCCATTGAATGATGCCTTCGGAGAAAAGAGCCGTCAAGCCATCTGCAGAGAGGAAACACGCAGAGCAAGAGGGGACCAGGAGGAGGAGAGTGGGCCGGACAAGTCTAAAAGCTGTGACACAGAGCAGCCCCCAAACAGCTTTTAGAAGTATCGGGGGGAAATGACACCTTCACACATGAAACTCAAAAGCTTCTGAAGCATAAGGTTTACAGAACAAACAAGGTGAAGTTTCAATTTCGTCAGTGTGTATGAGGAGGGTTAATAAAATTTATTTCTGTAGTTTTTAATAAAAGTTTCTCTGGTGGTTCAGTGGTAAAGAATCAGCTTGCCAATGCAGGAGGTGTGGGTTCGATCTCTGGGTCGTAAAGATCCCCTGGAGAAGGAAATGGCAGCCCATTCCAGTATTCCTGCCTGGGAAATCCCCTGCAGAGAGGAGCCTGGTGGGCTACAATCCACTGGGTTGTAAAAAGAGTTGGACATGACTTAGCGACTAAACAACAACAACACAATTTTTAATAGCTAATTTCCACAAATGTACATTAATTTTAGAAACAAAATAATCCGAGAAGGCTGACTTTTAGTTTCTCAACCTTGCAATACATTGATGGAAGCTGCACTGATTTTGTAATTAATTTCTCACCTTAGTTTATGTACAAACTAATAATGTGAAAGAATACTATTTTCTGGGAATAGATATTTTTCTCTTACTTTGAATGCCTGACCCTAAAACAGCAGCCCTCCTGATCTTACCTAAAATTTCATGATATAAGATATCTAAAATATTTATTTGCTGGACTCTTTCACCATAGGAGAATCGAAGGTTATCTGCAGGATGTCAATATTTACATAGAGCATATTAATTTCTTCCACTCTCAGGCAGTCTAGACTGCAATCTGAAGCAAGTAGGCTATTGAAAATCACCTCTGCTATTGAAAATGACATGTTTCTGCAGAGTACTGACACTCTTGCCTTTTGTCTCAAAATTTTTTGGAAGGCATGATGTACCTGTTGAGTCATGAAGTATACATATACATCTAGCTGAGTCATAGGCTTTCTTTCAGGAAGTTTATCGATTTAATCTGCTCTGTAACTCTCCAGACAAGTCTTTTCACTAAGGCAGACATGCATCCTAGAACCCTCTATTTATTTAGAAAAGTAACACTGCCCAAGAAATTCCTGTAAGTCTCAAAGTTGTCGTGTCCGACTCTTTGCGACCCCATGGACTGTAGCCTACAGGCTCCTCCCTCCATGGGATTCTCCAGGCTGGAATAGGTTGTCATTTCCTTCTCCTTAGGAGAGATAAAGGTCCATAAAGAAACCAATTCATCAACATCATAGATGTGAGACCAGAAGGGAGATTATAGATGATTCAATTTATACTCTATTGCCAGACTAATCTTGTTAAAAGTATAGATTAATTCCTTTCACTTCCCTTCTCATTATACATAGCATAAACCCATTCTCCTTGGCCTAAAGGTGACAGCCCTCCTTGAACTGGCACCAGCAAAACTTTCAGCCTTCTTCATCTCTCTCCACCTTCACATCCTTCCATCTTCACATTCCTCCATCTTCATATCCCTTCATTCCTGGTAGGTACCTTTTCCCAGAATTCAACTGGCATGAAGAGTGGCCAGATTTAGTAAAAAGCAGTTTTATTTCTCCAGCTTCACACGTCTATCTGCATGTTTGCTGACCCAACTAAACACAGCTTCTGCAGTAAAGCGTCCCTTCATATCATCTGGAGACTTTGTACTCTTTCTTAACATGTATCACATCTACCTCTCTTATGACACTTAATTCCTTCTTCTCAAAATGTAGCTCTTTAAGGACATATATTTTCTGCCAGGCATAAACTGACTGAAAGCAGACTCCATATCTATGCACCTTTCTATCCTCTAAAACATTTATTACAATGCCCAGCACTCATAGGCACCCAGTGAATGTTTACTGAATGAATTAACGAATTAATTCAGTTTCTACTAAACCAAAGTGACTTTCTAGAGAGATATCTGAAACCTAATAGTGTTCAAGTAATTCCATTCTGCACACAATTAACTACAAGTCAACCATCTAAATAAAGAGGAGCTGGTGCTTATTGAAGAGAAGCTGCTTAATTCAATGGGTACTTGTTTATACATCTCTTCTGAAAGTAGAAGTTTCAAAACATGAGAAAAAGATTGAGGAATCCCTTATTAGAAATCTTCAGCCTTCTAAAAAAAAATATATATGGAGAACTTAATGAAACACTGCTTGGTGCCCAGAAATCCTGGTAGGACTTTAGGCCCCAGTGATGGAAACAGCACTAAAAGCTTCCTTGAATTATTTCTCTCCAGATCTTGTGCTTGATTTTAACAGTAAGACACAGGCAAGCAAAACAGTAAGACACAGTAAGACTCCAGGGAAGCAAAACAAAGCCTCTATACCATTTAAGTCACATGTGTATATTTCACTAATATTAACTACATATGGTATATATTTATAATGAAAACATGAGGTTCAGCTATGCAGTAAGATTTGAGATTCAGAATACTCAGACTTAAAAAAGTGCATTTTAAGCTGGCAATAGACTTGAGTTTTAAAGTATTGTTCCCAAGTCTCCCTTTAGCACTTTAATTTTTGCATTCACCATCCACCCTCTTATTACCCCAATGTATAGTTTATGTTTCTCTACAAACTTCATAGTAGAGGCATATTTTGGCACCTAAATGCAAATAATCCATCCATTTCATTCAATACTTACTTCGAACATTGTGATGCATACAACAGATGTGCAAGATAAAGCCTCAGCCCTCCTCATTTAGATGGAAAAGCAGTTTTTCTAAGGAAACGAATTTATGGCAATATATAATAAAAAAAAATAACTGGCACGGGTCAACACATATTCAGGAAAGGAAGAATTATGATGAGTTCAAAGTTTTTAAGAAAATTGATTGGGATTTGTCAAGGTGGATCCAAATAAGTGAAGATTGAGTAAAAACAGATTTATAAAGTGTGGGTAACTAAAAAAGGACAGGGTTGAAAATGGAACATTTTTTATTGGACAGTAAAGAAATTGAACTGATACAGAGCAAGCATTTACTAAGTGTTTACAATGTGACAGGCATTGTAAAACCTCTGAGTGAATGGGTCATACTAGGGTTAGTGGTGCCTAAACTGTGGTGTCCCCGGCCAGCAGCATCAGTAGGACCTGGAAACTTGTTACAAATGCAAAGTCTTTGTTCCCACTCCAGAACTCATTAATCAGAAGGAGGGGCTTAGAAATCTACCTGTTGGCAAGCCTTCCAGGTAATTCTGATGCTCGCAAAAGTTTAAGAACAGCTCTACTGGAGAAAAGGAAGTAATGACCTTACTGACCAGGTGTGAAAGACCTAGAATTCCCAGCAGAACAGCATTAGATGGACTAGAAACAGGAAGTCACAGACGGATTTTTACAAGACCAGTGGCATCAAGAAAGTGGTGTTTGTTTTGTTCAGATCACTCAGAAGAAATATCAGCAAAGGCTAGGAGTCTGAAAAGAATTATTTTCGGAATGTCTGAAATCTCTATAAAAGTTCCCTTAAGCCATACAGCTTCTGAAAAACAAGAGACAAATTTAAAGAAACAGTTTCATCTTTTAAGAAAAATAAGTCACTCTCCTTAAAGAAGTTTCAGATAGACACCTATCTAATTTCTTCTCTGGGACTCCTCTGTGATCCTGTTTTCTCCGCCTTCTCTAGAGCAGAATTTGGCAGAGTCAAGAACTCTGCACTTCACCTGGAACTACTGGGTAGAACTTCTTGTCTATCATCGTTTGAAAGTTTTCTCGATTTTTTATTTTTTTTTTTACATCAACTTCAGGCTTCCCCGGTGGCTCATTGGTAAAGAATTTGCTTGCCAGTGCAGGTGACACAGGAGATACAGGTTTGATGCCCAGGCTGAAAGGGGAAATGGCAACCCACTCCAGTATTCTTGCCTGGAAAATTTGATGGATAGTGGAGCCTGGTGGACTACAGTGCATGGGGCTGCAAAGAGCTGGACATACCTGATGCAAGCATGCACGCATCAGCTATTAAGATGAGGAGAAAGAACTGCCATAATGCCAGTATTTTATATGTCTTTATCACAAAATTCAATATTGAAATAAATCCAAATCTCAGAGCTATTTATTGCAAATATAACTCTTCTCTTGAATATACATGCATACGTCTGTATGTATGTTTCTAGGTATGAGTGTATACATTTTAAAAGTGTATGTTCCATTTAGAAATGCTCTGAGGAAGGACACGCCTGTGCATTGGGCTCAGGTGCCAGGACTACTGGGGCTGGGAAGGGTTAGAGGCAACCAAGGGTGAGGTGCTTGTGGTTATTTCAGGTAGGAAAGCAAAGCAAGTTTGAGGTAGTACTAGGCAAAGTCTGAAACGCAATGATAAGCAAGATTTTAGACAGTTAAGCATTTTTTTTGAAAGGTAAGTATTTTAAAAATAATTTTTAAAAGCTAAAAGCCAAATGTTATAAGAATCAGATTAAATCAAAGGTAGCCACAGAACAATGGGTAGTTCCAGGTACACTGTCATCTGTAATACTTGAAAAACTTCCTTTATTAGCCCAAAGCTCTTTGGAAAAGACTCTGCCCCTTGAAAAGGTTTTCTGGAAGATAAAGGGGATTGACCAGATTATGGAGGGCTATGGGCTGAGAACTATCTGTTCTCCAGAAGCCTCCACCATCTCACCCTTCAGTCTAAATTATAACTTAGAGTTGATTTTCACTATTTGGGGATTCCATTATTTGTGAATTGGGCTACTCACTAGAAATTACTTGTAACTCCCCAAAGCAATACTTGCTGTCAATTGTGGACAAGCACAGAGCAGGGAAAATTTTGAGATGGTCAACACATATGCACTCTCCCAGCTGAGCTGACTTGTTGATTTAGCCCTCATACTATAAATATATGTTCTTTTTGTGGTGTATTTAGTGCCACACTTTTAACATTTTTTTTTTTTTTTTTTTTTTTTTTAATTGGTGATTTCACTGCTTAAAATGGCCCCAAGTGTGGTGCTGTAGTGCTGTCTATTGTCCCTAAGTGTAGGAAGGCTGTGATGTGTCTTATGGGATGTGAATTAGGTAAGTTTCATTCATGCATGAGTTATGGTGCTGTTGGTGTAAGTTCAGTGTTAATGAATCAACAACATACATTCAATATAGTGTCTTTAAGCAGAAACACATAAAACAAGATTATATATTGATTTGTTGATGAAAGCATTGTGACCAAAGGCTTCTGGGAACCTAATCCTGTATTTATTCTAGGAGCAATGGTTCAATATTCACTAATTCTGTGTTCATGGCAATTTTATAGAATGCGACAAATGTGAATAATGAGAACCAACTGTATCTTACATGTAATTTTCAGTAATAACTCAAAGATTAAATTCCTTATTTTTATTTGCTGCTGATCCTATATATGTTTGCTGTTATGGTTCACAATTTTGGGGAGAAGAGGGTAGAAAATGCTGTGTAAAGAGTGACTGCCTGACTTCTGCCTAAGTGTTTTGAGCATTAAGAATGAAAATTTTGCCATTATGACTGGAATGACATGGAGACTCAAATTATGATTTACATGTGCCTATATTTATAGTTAACATCTTAAAATATCAACCAATATTAGTAATGAGGAGCCTCTAGGAGTTTTCTGATTAAGAAGCAAAGCTTTGATACATCATCACCTAGAAAAAAAAATTAAAGTCATTGTCTTAAAAGTTTATCCCACATAGGCCAGTTGGGACACTCAGTATCATAGGGAATATTGGAGCAGCACCTTTAAATGTTTTCCTGCGTGCACCAAACAGTGCCTCATGGTTTGTCTCTGGTTCAAAAGAAATACCAAGGGATGTAAGCATAGTCTTCACATGAAGACGTGCAACAACCAGAGACAACTTTGGCTTAGTTCTGCATCCAACACACAGAGAGCTCCCCTGAGTCCTGTCCTGATCAGCATTTGAGCAAATTAGAGCATGGCAAGCAGCAGGAAAAGGCGTCACACCCAAATCCTTCTGCTGAGGCACCCACCTACCACATGCGAAGGCCTCTGGGAGCCAACCAAAGGACGTGATTTGGAAAAACCCGATAAAGAAAGGCACACTGAACAAAACTATATCCTGTGTTTGTAATACGGTTCACTCTTCCTATTCATCACAGGTAAGAAATTATAAAAGGTCATTGTATCTTTCTTCCTGTGTTACTTTTTTGTCTCCAAGCAAACAGGTGACAGTATTAAAATCCAGATAATTTCCCTCTGCTTCCTTACTCTTGAACTTTCTAAAGGTCTTGAGAACCAGAAATTGGTAAGATAGGCCTCCATCTAGCATCACACAGTGTGTGACGCTTCTGTGTCTCTGTCTCTCTGTTCTCCTCCTCCCTCCACTCCCTCTCTCGCACACATAAACACACACACACTTCAGACCATCTTTGCAATCAGCACTCTGCAGACCTAAATCAGCTTAACGGCATTAAGAATAAGGCTCAGTCACTACTGTGATTCAGAACATGTGTGTGGAATGGCGTCGTCTTTTCTGATTAACCAATGAAAAGAAACTTTTAAAAGGAATTAAACCATACAATCAGAGGGCTCCCTTACATGAGGAGAGCTGAAGGGTGGTGGAGAGGGTTATTGGTGCTCTGCCTTCTCTTGCTCCATTCTGCTCCAAGGGCGCTGAGATAAGAGGACTTTCAGGCTCATGCTGTCTATTGATGATCCACTGTCAAGGAGATTGGAAGAATGACAGAGATAAGCAGACAGGGATTTAGGTGTTTATTTAGGCTGCCAGGTCATTTTATATTGAGCTGAAACTCTTAGGATGAAAATATACTTTTGGAAATGATTAAAGAGTGATTCCCTACTCTGCCAAAGCCGCTTCTCACTGCATCGCTAGACTATGTTGTCGAATCTGCTCATACTGATTGTGCCGCTGAAAATTTCCAGGACAGAAAGTTAACCTGCCAGTAGTAAGTAGTAAGAAAAGAGGAAGGATTTCTGACTTTAAAAGAGTGGTGACTCACCGTATGGATTCCACTGTCTGGAACAGTGGCTCCTCTCTGAGACGCAGAAAGGGAGCCGCATAACCTGACAGAACACTGCAGCTCAGAGTAATTTGCCCCGCAGGAGGCAGAGGTATCACCCTGGCTGGAAAAAATGAAAAATGATAGAGAGCCATTCCCCATGACAGCTCTGGGAGAGTGGAGCTTTGAGGCGTCCCCGATAAAGGGAAGAGTCTGCTCATTAAGTGAAGGTGGGGAGAGACAGAGACCCACTTGCACGGCTGCAGAAGCAAGTGCGTCCCTGGTGAGGAAGCCAGGCTGCCTCGTGGGGCCACCCCAGCTGATTAATAGGGAGGAGCCACAGGGGAGGGCTTGGCCACCTGCGTCTGTCTCAGAAGTCAGGGTAGTGTTTTCCAAGCAGTAGCAAAAAGATCTGGATTTGGAAAAGGGTGCAGTGAAAAGGGTCCCCGAGACAAGTCTTTTCTAAATCTGGTAGGTTTTCCACAGTGACAAAACAAAAGAAAAGGCAGATACGGCTTTTCCTTCCACTTTACAAATGAATTCTGTTTTTCCAGAATATTATCATCATGTAGATCAACTTTTTTGAAAATACATTATTGATATTCACAAAATTATAGGTGTTTTTACTTTTTAGGGAAAGTGACATAATAGAAAAGAATTAAGAAGCCTATATTTGAGAATTTTTAAACTGTATTTTACTTTCAAAGCACTTCTAATTCCAAACCAGGCATCTCCTAAGTCTTGTAGTTTAAATTTGATTCCTTTTAGACACAGAAAGCTATAAATGCACACATTCCCATAAGTGACTTATGTATGCTAATTTATGCAGTAGTTAAAACAGACATAAATTTAGTCCTCAAGGAACTTGTATTCTATAATCAATATGACATATAATAAAGAGACTTTTCCATTAAAAAGTAAATGTGAACAATAATTTTATTTTCTATTAATGAGGCTTATCATGATAGGATATTTTGACCTATGAGTAAAATATAATTGAAGTAATAAACATTGTCCCTTAACTAGTCAGATGGAGTTGATTTTATAAACTGTGCCTAATTTGTAGAGTATTTTAAAATACAAATAAAGAGTAAAGAATTTCAAGGTTTACAGAGCAGGTAAGAAAAGAAAGATGGTGTGAATGACTGATTATCAATGTGATGTATGGGCACACAAGAGAACCAGTGAGATAAAAGGTGTTGGTTTGTACAGAGTCTCTTATTAGAGGTTTTGAAGGTGAGGATAAGAAAAGTGTCATTAAGACATTAGACTCTGGAAAATAAGAGTGATTTTTTTAAAGGAGAGAGAGAATACCAGGCTCTATAGTCAAAGTGGTGAATGAAAACAGAAATTTTAACTCCAGTATTCAAAAGAAGATTCAGATCTTTAAGTATAATACATGGATATAAACAGATTCATTGCTCTAGAGTTATAAGGAACTTTGATCTCATCAAGTCCAAAAGATTGAACTCACAGGTTAAGATACTGGGGCTCAGATGAGGAACCTTGTGGGGGCACAAAGTTAGCTAAAGACAGAGGCATGGGTATTACCAACATTTCCTGTTTAAAAACATAGGATTGCTTCTTTGCTAAAGCCTATTACACATTCTAGGACTACATACATTTTCTATTACATAAAGAAAAAAAAAAGCTTATACAGAAATCCAAAATGTAAACCAGACGACATCTTGCTTTGTTTAAAGAGGTGGATGCATATTAGGGGCTTTGGTATGTGTGGAGGGTTACGTAGAGCACCCCAACCCCACTGCCTCTTTCAGGGAGCCTCAAAGGGCTCCCCAAGTAGCTAAGACAATTGAAACTCCCTGAAATACATGACCTTTTCTCTGTCTTTTGTTCAAATGAAGAGTAAGCCAGAATACCTTAAGTAATATTGTCTAGAAAGTATAAGCCCTTGAGAAAGTACAACTGTGTTAACAATAAATAATTAAGTTGCACTGCATCGTCTTGAGGAAGAAAATATACAAAATTTATCTTTTTTCATTCTTTAAATTTTCAGTTGGTTATATTTAATCATTTATTCTTTAGCTGATTTAACAAACACATATCTAACATTTATTACATGTTAAATGTTGGGCCAGATACTTGGAAACACACAAAAAAGGTAGTTTTGCTACCGAGAATCTTAAGGTGAAACAAAACTATAATGCAGGGTGTTGAGGGCTAGGCTTCAGGTCTGAAGAGGGTGTTTTGGGAGCATAAAGAAGAATGAAAATCAGGGAGGTTTTCCTTGAAAAGGTGATGCTTGGAGAAGGATTTGAACCATAAGGAGGGGGCAAGGAGGAAATAGCTTATTGGGAAAGGGGGGAAAGTCAAGACAGCAAGTGACAAGACCTGGAGAAAGAGAAGACACTTTGCATCTGAAGAACTTGTGAATGGTGGAGTAAAGCGCTCATGGTTCAGCACTGACTGCAATAGTGAATACAACAGGTAAAGTGTTGACACTTCTTTGAATAAAGTAACCAATGATAAGAGGTCAAAAAATTAAACTAGACAGTGTCTTGACTCAGTTTCCTCCATACAAAGGGGTGAGTAACAATAGTACTCATCTCCCAATCATTCTGGAAGATGATTGTACAGGTTCTCATTTTACATAACCTCCTTCAGTCAATAAGAAACACAAAATTAAGACTACAAGGCGTTACTGTTTTTCATTCATCAGAGTAG
Source organism: Madoqua kirkii (assembly GCA_006408675.1). Taxonomy (NCBI): domain Eukaryota; kingdom Metazoa; phylum Chordata; class Mammalia; order Artiodactyla; family Bovidae; genus Madoqua; species Madoqua kirkii. The sequence goes on from SJYC01073073.1 coordinate 19,216, forward strand.
GAAAAAGTCAAGAAGTTGATGTCGATAAGGGGATGAGTAGGAAGGAGTTGTATGCTACAAGTATGGATATAAATTGTACAACCTCTACAGAAGATAATCTGGCCATATATTTCTGATTTGTAAAATCATACGAACCCTTTGACTGAGCAACACCTTTTAAGAACTTATCCCATAGGCAGACATGTGATAACATAGTTCTCAGCATATTAGATGGGTAAATCTTGTTATTACTTAATAGTATTTCAGACTGAAAGTGAAAATACACTGGAACACTGTTTGATTGATGTTTGTCTCTTGGTGATCTGAGTCTTACAACTCACTCCTTATGTTAAAGGATGCAAGTTAGTCTTACAACCTAAAACAAGAAAATGGTAAGGCTTCAGTGAGCAAATTCATACAGAAATGTCTAGTATGGTGTCTACCACATAGGCCAGTGATCAATAAAGAATATTATTGTTAGAAAAAAAAAAAAACTTCCACATTAAAAAAAAGAATGTTATTGTCAGTTCTTATGTACTAGCTATGTCTACATGTCTAGTCATTTTATGTCTAGTCAAGGCTATGGTTTTTCCTGTGGTCATGTATGGATGTGAGAGTTGGACTATGAAGAAGGCTGTGTGCTGAAGAATGATGCTTTTGAACTGTGGTGTTGGAGAAGATTCTTGAGATTCTCTTGGACTGCAAGGAGATCCAACCAGTGCATTCTGAAGGAAATCAGCTCTGGGATTTCTTTGGAAGGAATGATGCTAAAGCTGAAACTCCAGTATTTGGTCACCTCATGCGAAGAGTTGACTCATTGGAAAAGACTGTGATGCTGGGAGGGATTGGGAGCAAGAGGAGAAGGGGACGACAGAGGATGAGATGGCTGGATGGCATCACGGACTCGATGGATGTGAGTCTGAGTGAACTCTGGGAGTTGGTGATGGACAGGGAGGCCTGGCGTGCAGCGATTCATGGGGTCGCAAAGAGCCAGACACTACTGAGCGACTGAACTGAACTGATGTACTAGCTAAAGCTATTAAGAATCACTTAGTGATTTTAAGCAGTGATTCAAGAAGATTAGGGCTTTAGAATAATCCCTTTACTTGGGGTAAAGGGATAAGGTGGAAAGAGGTGACACAGGTCATAGGGAAACTAGTTGGGAGGCTATTAAAATTGTCTAGATAAGATGCTACAGGGCCTGGGCTACAGCATCAGGGACTGGGAGAAAACAACAGATTAGAAAATCCTGAAGATTAAAACAAAAATTCAATATGTGGAACTGCCTGAATAGAAGATAAAGGAATTATGAGACATTTACATATCCTACAAATAGTTTGTGGACAACTTTAACATTCAAACATAGGGGATAAAACTGCATCAAATCAAGGGAGGGGCATCTTTGCCAGATTTCTATTTTTTTTTAACCTGGCAGGACCATGAAACACACACTCACACATGCACACACACACACAGGTGCTCACTCACTCACAGAATGTATTTTTTCCCTTGGGACTAGGATGGTTCTAGTGTCGTAGCACCCCAGGGTCAGTATTCTTGCCAAGAGATGACATCTCCACTCATAACGGCAGTGGAAAGAGGCTCTGTGCCTCCAAAGGGCGACACACTTGTGACATTCAGTCATCAGTCCTAAATTCATAAGCCCAGCAGTGCAAGGAGGTGTGTTCTGCCAATATCACCATGGGTTCTTAAGCAATACATTTTTATTTTGAGTCTTCTCTATTCCTAGCATATTTCCTATAATAGACATCAGCTATATTCACTCATTGTGACAAAAACAATTTCTTAATGTTCAAAAGAAAAAAATAAAACATGTGATTTAACATGGGACTCCAATGTACCCTTAGTACCATTCCAGATAATTAGGAAAATGTATTGGTGATTTTATGAAGGAAAAAAGAGGCTGATTCACATTTATTTCTGTTTCAACCATGATTTTAACACTACTCTCAGAAAATGTTGCCTTGATTGCTTTCTACCTCTTACATTTCCATACGCCTCCTCAAGCAATTTTTCTGGTCTTTAACTGACTTCAGATAGAGTATATGTGACAAGAAGGCAGTGCTGGTCTCACAACCAACCTTACCCTGGGGACACCTAAATCAGCTTTTAACCCATAAACATTTGCATTCAAACCGAAAAACCTCCCTGAGCTAAGTCATGTCAGGAAAAGTATGGCTCAGAGAAAAGTACAGAAACTGCAACCAGACCAGGCCTCAAGAGGGCAATGCACTCTGGGGGGTTTAATAAATACTTGCCGGTTGACTGATTACTGGCCAGTTTCCAGTGCTGAGGACTTGCTGTCATCTCTGGGCACACAAATAGAGGAGAAAATAAACCATCTAGAACTCTGAACAGCAGGGCTGGCCTCCCAGGCATGTGGGACAGGAATTCAGCCTTGCAATCTGAGAGGAGGGCTGCTCAAAAGACCACTGCCCCCAGGTAACTTCCCCATCAGCCTACCCCTGTGATGCTTCTTCACTAGAAATGTCTAGTTGTTAGTGGAGCATCTGGGCTCTGGGAGTTTTCTGTCATAATGCAACATCGCTGCAGGGATGCCGCCTGCAAAGACTCCTGCATACCTTAAAATGGGTGCCTATCAGGTTGCTTTCTAATATGACTGCCACTTGGCTACAGTCAAACACTGAAGGTGCTGTCATATTGGAGGTGGGAGTGGGGAAGGATGGCCAGCAGCTGTTACTTAGAAAGTGCAAACCAGTTGGAGACCTTGGAAGCAGGAACTCAAGGGTTGTCATCTGCTTCACCAGTTTGGTTTAACAGGATAGTTCTGCAAATTGAACCTATGAGCAAACTCATCTAGCAAACCAATTTGTATTTAAGGAAGAGAAGGGGTTACATTCATCTCTCCCATTATTTTTCCTAGTATAGTAGGGTCACATTTGTGTTTTCTGGATTTAAGATGTAATAGTAGGAGAAATTAAGTACTTTAAAAAGTCATCTAATGTCTTTGAAGTTGCAAAGAGTCAGACATGACTGAATGACTGTACAACAATGCCATATAATTTAGGAATAGTGTTTGAAAAGAAATAACACGGGACAAATTTATATTCATGCTTCTCTCTTCCAACCCTGTCTCTGATACTTATATATGAGTGCTTTTTGCCTGAGGAAGAAAAAAACACTCAAGGCTGCCTTTAAGGGAAGAAAGTCATAAAAAAATACAAGCAGACAGAGAAAGAGAGGTAATAGGCAGCCTAGTCCTGGTAAATGCAGAGTCTACTCAATAACAAACTGGCCTTGGAGTGACTGCAGGGTCTTTAGCGCTGAGATAGTTTCCCCTTACCAAGTGGAGTTGTAGGGAATTTCTTCCTGATACATCGAAGATCAGGCCTTGATTCAAGTCCACTTCCCTTGGCTATTGTACTAGTTTAGCCAATAAACACATCATGTCTGGACATGGTGAGACAACAGATGACTATTTACTGATATCTACATTGCCTTCTTCTCCCTTTTTCACCTGAAAAAAATGACCTTCCAAATATATACATATATATATATATATAAAAACAGATCTTGCTATTCTCTGGCTTGAACTCCTTGAAAGGGTCCCCAGATCTCTTAGGATAAGATTCTGTGTCTCTCCAGTATCCTGCAGTGGCCTTCCTAGATTTCTCAAAGTCCCCAGGCCACTCTCCACATGGTCACAGCATTCCAGACACTTCAGTGTCCTTTCCTTCCTCAAATACGCCAGGTCCATTTCATCCTCAGAACCAACTTGTTCTTGCAAGCTGCAAGCCCCCCTTCCTACTTTTCTCATGGCCAAGTTTTCATCCTCTATTAGGTCTCATCTCCTCAGAAATAACACTGATTCTTTATTAAGTGGCTTGTACCATCCCCAGCCTTATTCTTTGTCAAGGTTCCCTGGTTGTTCCATTCAAGTATTTATCAGAACTGTAAGTAGAGAAACAAAAAGACAAAAACCAAATAAACAAAAAAGAACTATAAGTAGATATTCATCTACTTGTTTCTTGTTCAGTTTGACCTAGATTGTAGCTCCTGGAAGGCAGAGAGTCTTCTCTGATTAATATATTTCTGCTTAGTGTCCTACACAAACCCAGCACATCTTATTTATTAATTTTTCGGCAAATGAATGAGTCAACTCTGATTTTCTAAGCAGCTCTTTCTCCTGACACTTGGTCAGGATACAAAGGGTTAACAGAAAACAATCATTGTATATTGTTCTCCACAAACTAACCAAGGAGCTGAGATGCTTAGGGTTATTTTCCCCAAATTTTGCAAGTTACAGTCAATTTAACACAGATTTTTATTAACTTAAGCTTCCACACCCAAGCACAGAAATTTATATTCTGCTCCTTTGTTCTGAGTTTTGATCTGTGACAGTTTTAGATAAAGGAAAAAAAAATTAAGAGACCTGAAGAGGCTTGGTGAGAGAATATAAAATCATCTTTCTTTACCCATCAGCAGTTCACAGATACCTTTTAAATGTATGGTTTTTGAAAGCTCTTCATTTAAAAAGTACAAACAATATAAGTTAATGTCAAATTTTCTTAAAAAGAGATATAATTTTAAACATAGGTGTGTATATATATGCCAATATGTCATATTTGAATTTTATATGATATTTTGTATACAAGTGCATTTTAATGGATCAGATTTGTGTGAAGTGGAGAATAACAGCAATCCAAACCCAAGACAGACTTGGGATTTTACTTAAGCGTGTCAGGCCTTGGGTCTACCCTGCTGCATGACAGCTATGCCATCTTGAGCAAATAGATTTTGGATATCTGTGCAGACTCTTGGGTTCCTGGGCCATAACAGGTGAGAGTTTCCATCTGCCTCACACAGTAATTGTGGAGTTTAGGATATATGATCATGTTAAAACATCCAGACCAATATCTGGCACATTGTGGGTACTTACTAGTGGCTAATTCAATTTAAATCTCTTCCCACTTTCCAGGAGATTTTAATTGGTCCCTCTGCTAAAAATCACCTCCATCTCTTAGGAAATCCAGTCATGTGTTTGGATTCATTTGAGCTTCTATATTCTTAATTGGATAATTCAGCCCAGGGTTTATTATAAAAGCCTGGATTCTACAATCAAATTACAGATCAATCAACAATTACAAGAAAAACAATTAATGGCCGGCAATGGTTCTGATTATATAATTGCGGCCCTGGCTTTCTTTGCTTTCCCTGGCCTCAGACTTTTTCCTCCAGAGGCTGCAGGTGCTCAGAAGGCTCTGAATAGACTCCCGTCTATTCTAAATTTATCAACTGTGCATGTTCATCAATGAGAGTCTTTTACAGTGTATTTCTTCTACAAATGAGTAGGAGGGGGAAAAGATTTCTGCTTTCACTGTTAGGTGTTTTGAATAAAAGAGCTTCGGTGATGGGCTGTGTCACTTGAAACATACCTTCTCAAAAGGGGCAGTCTCAGCTCCAAGGGGGTGGGAAAGATCTTAGCTATCACAGTCATTTGTGGTCTCCCCAGGACCACAGTTCAAGAAAAGGACATACTGGGTGTTATCATATGAAAATTTAATGGGAAGGAGGGCAATTAGAAAAATAATTGTTTAAAAAGGCTCTTGGCTATGATAACACTGAAAAATGTTGGGAAACACTGTGATAGTAAAAACCCCTCTTAGAATTCTCCTTTTCCTAAAGCACATGCATTTAGAACACAACTACTTAAAGAGAGTGGAAAGATACCGAAGACATGTGGGTTGCCCTCACTCTTCTTTTGAGTCATGGGCAGAACAGATTTTGAGTCAAGCTGACTCAATCCAGTTCCAATCCTGGGTCAGCCAACTTACCCACATACACACCATGCAACCTTGCACTTGCTATTTAATGTCTGTACAAAAATATAGATTATCAGATTATCACTGGATCAATTCTGTAAGACTTTGTGGGGTTGGGGGGAGGTGGTTAGAAGGCACAGTGTACCAGGCTTGGCCTAGCTTAGACATGTAGTAAATGGGTGCCATTGCTATTTTAGTAGCAATGAAACAGCACATCGGGGGTAATGAGTGGGCTAGGAACAGCAGCTCAGAGTCCTGTAGGGGGAGCAGCCTTGGGCAACATAAATTGGGAAAAGGGGTAAAAATCTAAGATTGCCTTGCCTCCTTGGTGTTTTCCCTTGTGATTTAGTCTTAGCATCATTCAACAGCTTTAGGTTGTGGAGTTATTTTGGTACGGACAGATAATTATATTTTACCATTCTTTCCTCTGGGCCTATAACCTTGCTACTGTGCTAGGTTTACATCTGTAGTGTTGCTGTATATTGCATGAGGAAATTATTTAAATGCTTGTTCCCATCCAAGGCTGGAACACAATAGCATTTCAACTAGGAAAGGCTCTCATAGTAAGAAAGGGAGCTACTGCCAGCATCTCCCGACTAGTCACCTGAGGATTGGAACAGCACATCTCTCAGGCTTCTTCCACAGAATGATTTATAGAGAACATGCAGAGCATAGCAAAGAGATAGATTTCATGCTTAAAAGGTTAATTCTTGATTTGATTTGTTTTGGAAGTCCTGGAGATTCAGTGGAGGACAAGAAAGACAAAGAGAGAAATTACAGCGCTCCTGCTCTTCAAAGAGAGTAATGGACGAGATAAAGAAATGCATAGAAAGAATTATTTGATGTTTCTCTAAATTTATCTGTTTAATTTTCTCATAATCCTCCTCCAGTACTGCTTCCCTTTTGCACATCTTTCCTGCTCAGGTACTAGCTATCCTCTTATTCCGTTGTCATTTCTCTCTTATTTCTCTCAAAATACCTCCATTTTCATAAGTGTATCTTGTTTAAGGGTGAAAGAAAAGGAAGGCAGGAACAGGAAAGTCAGAAAAAGTGTATGTTTTATATGCAGTATAAGGAAGGTATCCCACAATGACAGTCAGATAGTTTTAATGCTTTGTTTTAACTTTCACTTAAGTTTGATGATCACAGATTTCCTGCAGAAAGATGTGTGCACAATGCCTTCGGTGAATTTCAAAATGCACTGCTCCAGCTACTTAAAGTGATACCAAACTTCACAACAAAACAAAACATGCTGTTACAGTCACCACTAACATTTTATTTATGTGTTTACTTCCTTGTGTTGGGAGTAATGGCACCACTGGGTATTTTGAGCACCTTTTCCCCCTTCAAAGGCCAGAGGTCTGGCTATAGATTTTCAAAAAAATACAGCAGTAACCCCACATCACTACAGAATCTTTCAAACCCTTGGCTGTCAAATATATTTCTCAACAAGTATATTTTTGGCCTCCCTGCATGGAAATGAACATAGTGGGCCAGGCATTCACACTTTCCTATAGGAGAGGAGGAAGAAGACTTTCTGGCCTAATTGAAACTGTAGAAAAACTAATTTTGGAAGTCTAATAGAATTTCCTGGGCTGGATGTAAGCCAAGACATTGGAACACATTTCTTCCATCGCCTTAAGTTTAGAAAAAATGACAACTGGGAGGAAAAAGACAGGGTGAAGTTTGACATCGTACTTGAAAGCTCACAGACAAGAATACTTTTTTTAAAACGTTCTTATAAAAATTTACTTTCTAACATTAGTGAACCCAAATGTCTCTATCTATCTGTTGTGCCTCTCACTGTCCTTGATGCCTTTTATTAGTTAGAGGCCCCATCCCACAGTTCATCTTAGCAAGGGAAGCTCAGGCAGCTGTCTGCAGCCAGCTTTTCTGTTTGGGCACGGGATGTCAATGGCAGGGCCTGAGGGAACAGCCTGGAGGCTCATCTCCAGTGAGCAAAGCAGTTCATTAGCAGAAACTCCTGCAGAATCACCTGAGCACTTTTCTTCAGGACTGCTTCAGGGTAGTTTTATCTTCCAGACTTCAAATGCATGCTTCCCTATAACCCATGATGAAATACACTCTCATTGGATGGTAGTTTCTGAAGTCTTTACAGATGGAAAACGTTTCTTGTTCATTCTCTTTCTCTTTCTTCCATCTTCCTCCACCTAATCTATTGAATTATCATTGCAAATATCCTCACTGGCCTAATTAAGTTTTTGTTGTTCAGTCTCTCAAGTCACGTCAGACTCTTTGTGATCCCATGGACTGCAGCAAGCCAGGCTTCCCTGTCTTCCCCATCTCCCCGAATTTGCTCAAACTCATGTTCATTGAGCTGATGATGCCATCCAACCATCTCATCCTCTCTTGTCTTCTTCTCTTCCTGCTCTCAGTCTGCCCCAGCATCAGGATCTTTTCCAACGTGTTAGCTCTTTGCATCAGTGGCCAAAGCATTGGAGCTTCAGCTTCATCATCAATTCTTCCAATGACTATTTAGGCTAATAAGTTTGGACTTCTTTTATTTACTTTTTTAGGAAAAAATATTTTTAATTGTAGGATAGATCCTTTACAGTATTGTGATGGTTTCTGCCATATGCCAACATGCAGCAGCCATAGGCATGCCCATGTCCCCTCCCCCTTAAACCCCCTCCCACCTCCCTCCGCATCCCGCTCCCCTAGGTGTCACAGAGCCCCGGCTTTGGTTTCTCTGCATCATATAGCAAGTTCCCACTGGCTGGCTATTTTACAAATTCTTCTTTTCTGAGAGCTTCATGATGACAGGCTGACGGATGCATAATGTGTTATTGATATATTGGGTTGGTCAAGATGTTCGTTTGGGATTTTCTGTATACGTCACAGAAAAACCTGAAATAATACATATCAGCTTTATACACTCCATTTATTTTTTTAAATACCAAGTCTGGTTCTAAATCCTATTTATGGCATATGCTATCCTGAGGTCCTGGCCAATCATTTCATTTACTGGATCTTAGATTTTTCTTCTGTAAAATGCTAATCATGAGATTACTTCCATCCTATGTTTGTGAGGATTAAATATATAATATATATAACATGTATAATATACTTAACATACACCTGGTGCATAGTATGTTTCATTGTTATTCTATATTAGTATTGTTTATTTATAAATTACTTTTGTTATTAACATAAATATATAGACCCCCTCGCTCTTGTTCCCACAAGATGGCATGTATATAATCCTAAGGAAGTTTATGGGTTACTTGCAACCCACTCCAGTATTCTTGCCTGAAAAATCCCATGGACACAGGAGCCTGGCAGGTTGCAGTCCATGGCATCACGGAGAGTTGGACATGACTGAGCCTCTTCACTTCAAGGTCTATTTAACAATGTTATTGAAGTAACAGTCATTTAAAACCTACGTGAATACTGCTGTAGAAACATCAAGGACAATCAGATGCTTTGAGCTATGTGTGAGCCATCAACAAATTCAATGTAAGAATTACAGTATCCTAAGCTGTTTCTCCTGTGCCACAGTTCTTCCACATGCTTGTTCCTTTTTCAGACTGGGAAATGTCATCATTGCCAATAGCCCAAGCTCCAGGTTTCATTTGCCGTTGAATCCAAATTGTTCACTGAATTGTGGTCCAAGTCCTCCCATTTCTCCTCCCATATCATCTCCCTCCAGTCTCTCCCTTCTCTGGCCCCAATATGATGGCTTTAGTCCAGCTTGAAAAAGGATTGCTTTAACGTCATGAAGTGCTTTTGTATACCTTGCCACTTACATGAGTCCACCCCTTCAGCACAGAGATGCAAGTGAACTACACCAATGCCAACCAAGTTCTGGAAATGCAGTGTCTCAGTCTCAGCTTAAATGGAAGCAAACTGAAGAAGGGACATAAACCAGCTGCTACTCACATAGATCAGATGCTAGAACATGGTGGCCTTTGGAATTGCCTTAATCTAAAAACTTAACCAGATAACCTGTCATCACAATTGACTTCTAAACTCCTTCTCAAGACATGTGAGGACTTTTAAAACCACCTCTCCATAATTCTTTAACCACAACTCATGCCACTGCCTCAGGTAGGCACGTTGGTTTAATCACACCAAATCATTTGCCTTGGACATTTCATGCTTCTTCACAGGATCGTGAATTGGTATATCCTGCTATCTAGAAAGACTCCTTTTCCTGAACTTACTCTGTGATTTCATTCTGTGAGACTCTATTCATGCATCTCCACCTCTAAGAAAACCTTTCAGTGCTCCTCAGACATAGTCAGGGTCCCTTTTTCTCTGCCTTTGAAAGACCTAAATTGCCATCTCTTACTACACAGAGTTCATTGTCTTATTACTGATATGTCTCTCATGAAAGTCTGAGAACTACCCAAATGGTTCAAGTTTATAATTATCTTAATTATATGGTGTTTATGGTTTACTGAATGAAAAATGAAAGATGGAATAAAACAAGGAGTGAACTTCTCTTTTCAGGATTTCCTGATGATTTCTTGGTATTTCCTTCTCCACAAATCATTCTGACTTGAAATTCATGTAGGACCTGCCCAAACACATATCAACTGAGCTAATGTATTCCTACAACTGGTCTGACTGCCTTACTGATTCACAGGATGGAGAGACAATGAGACAGGATGAGTGGCCCAACCATAACATGGACAAGGACCTTCACATGGATCTTGTTCAACCTTCTACTTCCCAGCCGGACAAACAGGAGGAAAGTTTCAACTAAACCTTAGAAGCCGCACTCATGCCTATTTAAGCCTTTTGTTTTTCTGCCTTGGGGAGATGTGTTGAAGAACAAATCCAGTGCCTCCACTAGCTGAAGGTGTTTATCTCATTTTTCAGAGAGCAGATAGTGTACTAGTTGCAGTAAATGGTAAAAAACAGTGAGTTAAGCTTGGAAAAAATGAAAAAAAAAAAAGGCTGAAATGATCTGAACTAAATGGCAGCTGAATCTGCTTGTGATGTGTTTGAAGCTTGATGAACAAGAGGAAAAAAAAGTCTGAATACACTTTGCTTAGCTATTAAACACTTGCAGCATTTTTCTCCTTCCTCTCATTATGGCAGTAAATTACAGCAAGGTGGGAGCCCATTCTCAGCCTCATAGAACTGGCTTCCTGCTACCAGCCCAGTCACAGCCACCCCAATTAGTCACCAGCTGAATGACTATGCAACCACAGATTTAGATCAAAAAGCGGTTTTCGATTCAAGACTAATTCACAGCAAGAAATGTTCCTTCCCTCTCCCCATGACTGTTCAGAATGCCATTGCTACACAGAGAATAACACAGGATGGGATCTGCTCTTGGCATTCATCTTATTCTGGATGTTAGATCAAAATATGGAGGAAGGTGAGGTTAGGGGTGGGGTGGTAAAGTTCTTCCCAGTTTTCAGGTCTTTCCCGGAAGCTCAGCTGGTAAAGAATCTGCTGCATTTCAGGAAACCCCGGCTGGATTCCTGGGTCAGGAAGTTCCCTGGAGGAAGGATAGAGTACCCATTCTGGTATTCTTGGGCTTTCCTGGTGGCTCAGATGGTGAAGAATCTTCCCACAATGTGGGAGATCTGGGTTCGATCCCTGTGTTGAGAAGATCCTGTGGAGAAGGGAATGACTATCCACTCCAATATTGGGCTTCCCTGGTGGCTAGGCTGGTAAATAATCTGCAGTGGAGGAGAACTGAGTTTGATCCCTGGCTTGAGAAGATACCCTGGAGGAGGGAACAGTTATCCACTCCAGTATCCTGGCCTGGAGAATTCCATGGACTGTATAGTCCATGGGGGTCCCAAAAAGTTGGACATGACTGAGTGACTCTCATTTTGACTTTTCACTTTAGTCTTCATTCAGTGCATATTAGCTTTGCAGCATTGTTCTTTTTGGACGCTGGAAGAATTCACTAGCTGTGGAGAACACAGAAGAGAGATGCTGAAAAGAAGGGAATATTTAAAAGTCTGTCTAATGGCACCCATCCACGAAGAGAAACATGAATAAATTCTTCACGAGGCAAGATGCAGGAACACAGAGTTGAAAAACAGGGTGTTAGTTCCAGTTTTTTAAATATATGATCTTGAGAAAGTCATTTAACTTCTCTGATGCTCCTATTTTCCCATATAGAAAAGAAAGGTATTATATCTCTCCTGTCTTCCATAGAGGGTTATTATGAGGACTAAATGAGAATATCTGTATACATAATCAAAGTACATTTAGACTATAAGAAGCTGTGCAAGTGCCAAGACTTTTCATGATCCTTCAATAGAATGCTTCTCTGCCTACCACTACTTGGACTGTTAAGAGTCATTAAGAGACCTCCGAAACCTTCTAGCGACACGCCAATGCATGGGCCCTCCTCTAAGGCAGATGTGCAATGAGTATCAGTCTCTGGATACACCCTGGCAGTGATGGGTAATTTACTACCTTGTGAAATAGCACTTCCACTATTAGACACTGTAACTATTGAAAGTGGCTTGATTTAATTAAGAAATGCTTTCATTTTCTTACACTTACTATATACCAAGAAAGGAGTCTACTAAGCAGTTTACAAAAAGGACCTATTGCAGTCCTCTCAACAATCCTAAAAAAGCATATTGTTTCTGCTACTTTATATATGAGGAAACTGAGATCTGGAGACAAAAGTATTCACCTGAGATCACACATTAGTGAGTGTTAAGCCACAATCTGGTAAGGTTTTTGGATTGTGACAAGTTCAACAAAAGAAATAACACTGTAGCTGTGGGAGGTCTGGTAAGATGTTAGGGGAAGCATGTAATTGTTTCTTCCTCTCCCTGTCCCTCTTTTCCAGTGTGAATTTAGGAAAAAGTGCCTACATTCTCTTTCTCCCTTTATAAACTGTGGAAAATAATACTTTCTAGGGTCACAGAGAGATGACACAGCAAATTAATGAGTTAATATTTGTAAGCAGCATTGTGACTCTTTAATAAAAGAATGTCCTAACTGGGAACAAGTATTACATTACCTAAGGGAGTAGGCAGATAGCTCAATAGTAACACTATAGCCTGGTTTTAAGTTCAGTTTTAATAATAGCATTGTATTAGGTTAACAGAGAACAGGGCACCCCACAGGAACAAAATCAGAGCAATTAGTTAATGCAGATCTTAGGGAAACTGAAATGAAAGAACCACAGGATTCTGTCTGTGATTTGTGTTGTTCACAGGCTCCACTGATGATCACACAGATGGCTTTTCAGACCGGTCAATACCTCAAGTTGTATACTAACTAGGGAGCTGCGAGGGAATGCATGCAAACGCCTGTGCTGCTTGACCTCTCAGTACAGCCATGACTGAATTCTACCCTACTCTGGCTCCCCAGTTTTCTACTGGCCTTTGAAGATGTCATGAGGCCAGCCCCTCATAGTCACATAGCCAGCAGGCTTAAAAAGAGTATGGAGAACCGGAACACGATCTATATGCAAAAACAGGACTTTCATTTCATGTCAAAGTGAGATTAGACTGTTTTCTAGCTTTTAACATCTGAGTGGAAAGAAGCCATTGTATCATTTGCTCCCAACTATAGCTTAAAAACTCAGAACTCTTGTCATTTCAACAATGACACTCTATGTTAAGGAGGATTGCTTCTTCCATAGTTAACCATGATTCCAGATACTTTTCTGTTCAGTTATCCCACTGAGTATAGAAACTCATTCTAACCCCAAGTCTTCCATACTTCAAGAAACTTTAAAATTAAGGCATTATCTATTTGAATAGATACCACCAAAGCAATTTAGGTATCATACACTTTGGCCACCTCATGCGAAGAGTTGACTCATTAGAAAAGACCTTGATGCTGGGAAGGATTGGGGGCAGGAGGAGGAGGGGATGACAGAGGATCAGATGGCTGGATGGCATCACCGACTCGATGGACAAGAGTTTGGGTGAACTCACAGGAGTTGGTGATGGACAGGGAGGCCTGGCATGCTGCAATTCGTGGGATCGCAAAGAGTCGGACACAACTGAGTGATAGAACTGAACTGATGCAGGTCTGACTCTCATATTCAAGGAATAACAATAATAATAATAATGAGGAAGAGGGAAAAGAGAAGAAGAAAGATAAATAGAAGAGTCATCACCATCAGGTAAGGGTTGCATAAGGAGTAATAACAACCATAATGTTTGAGAAAAAAGGGAAATGGAAATATGTAAGCAAGAATATGAAAAAGTGGAAAATACTGTGTCTTTCAGTGTTTTAAATTGTATGCCTTTTTTCCTGATGTTATTTAGAATCTAAGATGTTAAAAATTAGATGAAATATAAAAAAGAACAGAATCAGTGATAACAAGGATTTTTAAAGGCACTAGAAAGTAACCTATTCTAATTTGTTCAAATTAGAATCAGTAAGTTTGTTAAACATCCATCATATGGTCAGCAAATAGCAGAAACTATAAACATTTGGATTTATAGAAACAAGCATGAGGCTACAGATAAGTTGTTTTTTAAAAGGGAATAGGAAAATAGAGC
>SJYC01073074.1:0-16720 GCA_006408675.1 Madoqua kirkii
TTTATAAAGTTTTATTTATAAAATAAATTTGAAATAAATATGACAATGTTAATATTTATTAATTCTGTGTGGTGTTAGAAATTTGTGATATTAATATAAACTTGGCCATATATCATACCTAACTGGACATATAGAATGAGAGCTCAGTTGGAAATTAAGAGATAATTCCATTTCCTATTATCCTAATTTCTTTAACAATATAGTACTCACTGGTATGTAATTCCTAGGATTTTTCAAGCCAAAGAAATCACTGTCCATGACTGAAAATCATATATTTTCCCTCTTCTTGAATTTACTCCAAACTCACACATAGTAGTCATAAAATTATATGACTTTTCCCAAGATTGGAACATTTCTCAATCTAGTATCTTTTGATCATTTTCTCTAATGGGCAATTTGAGAGAGAGACTTCTCTTTTAACTCAGCCTGTAACAAAGGATCACTAGGTTTACTAGCCTTCTTTTATTTTATACATTTTTCTTTTGATATATTATCTAAAAGATTTCTGAGTGTGAGAGTGTAGCAAGGTACTGATAACAGAATTTGGCACAAATAAAAGTAGAATGAATAATTCTATTTTTCTGCGCTTGAAATTAAGAGAACTGAATTCTATTCCTGACTCATCTGCTACCTTGCTGAGTGACTCTGTGTGGACAAATCATTTCATTTATGTAAACCCTAGCTTTATTATTTGTTATAATGACAATGTTGGACTAAAGTCTTCCTAGATATTTTTCCAACTCATATTATTTGATTTCCATGGTAGTGCCAATATTACCTTGATAGCCTTTCTAAGTTTTACCATGTGTGGACTATAATATATGCATATACTATAATTTAAAAAGAAAACGTATTGAGTGTATTACTCACTTAAAATTTGAATTTCACTTGTACTATTTCCACAACATGACTAGAAGCATCAGGTTCATTCAAATTTTTTTAATCCTGATTAAATACTTTCAGAATATTTGTACCAAGTGTAATTCTACAAGAGACACTAAAAAGATAGATTGTTTGTAGGCAAAATAATTTTGATGTCAATCAGGCCACAGACAATTCTCCTTTAGTAAAAAGCAATATTCTTATCATTGACTGGCTGTGCAGCAGTCAAAACTAGTATTTAGTCAATACTAAAGTGACGCTTTAGTATTGATAAATTATGTCTTTTATCCAAAATGAACTATAAGTATTGGGTATATTTTGTCAAAAATCTGAAAAAAAAATTTCAGAATATTTGTACCAAGTGTAATTCTACAAGAGACACTAAAAAGATAGATTGTTTGTAGGCAAAATAATTTTGATGTCAATCAGGCCACAGACAATTCTCCTTTAGTAAAAAGCAATATTCTTATCATTGACTGGCTGTGCAGCAGTCAAAACTAGTATTTAGTCAATACTAAAGTGACGCTTTAGTATTGATAAATTATGTCTTTTATCCAAAATGAACTATAAGTATTGGGTATATTTTGTCAAAAATCTGAAAAAAATGCAACTGGCTTATCTTTAAATAAATTAGTGTATGCCATTGAGCAAAAACAAGACTGGGAGCTGACTGTGGCTCAGATCATGAACTCCTTATTGCCAAATTCAGACTTAAATTCAGGAAAGTAGGGAAAACCACTAGTCCATTGAGGTATGACCTAATCAAATCCCTTATGATTATACAGTGGAAATGAAAAGTAGATTTAAGGGACTAGATCTCATAGACAGAGTGCCTGATGAACTACAGACAGAGGTTCATGAAATTGTACAGAAGGCAAGGATCAGGACCATCCCCAAGAAAAAGAAATGCAAAAATGCAAAATGGCTATCTGAGGATACCTTACAAATAGCTGTGAAAAGAAGAGAAGCAAAAAGCAAAGGAGAAAAGGAAAGATATACCCATTTGAATGCAGAGTTCCAAAGAATAGCAAGGAGACATAAGAAAGCTTTCCTCAGTGATCAGTGCAAAGAAATAGAGAAAAACAATAGAATGGGAAAGACTAGAGATCTCTTCAAGAAAATTAGAGATACCAAGGGAACATTTCAAGCAAAGATGGGGTCAATAAAGGGCAGAAATGGTATAGACCTAACAGAAGCAAAAGATATTAAGAAGAGGTGGCAAGGATACACAAAAGAACTGTACAAAAAAGATCTTCATGACCCAGATAATCATAATGGTGTGGTCACTTACCTAGAGCCAGACATCTTGGAATGTGAAGTCAAGTGGGCCTTAGAAAGCATCACTACAAACAAAGCTAGTGCAGGTGATAGAATTCCAGTTGAGCTCTTTCAAATCCTAAAAGATTATGCTGTGAAAGTGCTGCACTCAATTTGCCAGCAAATTTGGAAAACCCAGCAGTGGCCACAGGACGGGAAAAGGTCAGTTTTCATTCCAATTCCAAAGAAAGGCAATGCCAAGGAATGCTCAAATTACCACACAATTGCCCTCATCTCACATGCTAGTAAAGTAATGCTCAAAATTCTCCAAGCCAGGCTTCAGCAATATGTGAACCATGAACTTCCAGATGTTCAAGCTGGTTTTAGAAAAAGCAGAGGAGCCAGAGATCAAATTGCCAACATCTTCTGGATCATTGAAAACGCAAGAGAGTTCCAGAAAAACATTTATTTCTGCTTTATTGACTATACCAAAGTCTTTAACTGTGTGGGTCACAATAAACTGTGGAGAATTCCTCAAGAGATGGGAATACCAGACCACCTGACGTGCCTCTTGAGAAATCTGTATGCAGGTCAAGAAATAATAGTTAGAACTGGTCACAGAACAGACTTGTTCCAAATAGGAAAAGGAGTATGTCAAGGCTGCATATTGTCACCCTGCTTATTTAACTTCTACATCATGACAAGTGCTGGGCTTGGAGAAACACAAGCTGGAGTCAAGATTGCTGGGAGAAATATCAATAACTTCAGATATGCAGATGACACCATTCTTATGGCAGAAAGCAAAGAACTAAACAGCCTCTTGAGGAAAGTGAAAGAAGAGCGTGAAAAAGTTGGCTTAAAGTTCAACATTCATAAAACTAACATCATGGCATCTGGTCCCATCACTTCATGGCAAATTGATGAGGAAACAGTGGCTGACTTTATTTTCTGAGGTCCAGAATCGCTGCATATGGTGACTGCAGCCATGAAATTAAAAGATTCTTGCTCCTTGGAAGGTAAGTTATGATCAACCTAGACAGCATATTAAAAAGTAAAGACATTACTTTGCCAACAAAGTCCATCTAGTCAAAGCTATGGCTTTTCCTGTAGTCATGTATGGATGTGAGAGTTGGACTATAAAGAGAGCTGAGCACCAAAGAATTGATGCTTTTGAACTGTGGCATTGGAAGAGACTCTTGAGAGTCCCTTGGACTGCAAGGAGATCCATCCAGTTCATCCTAAAGGAGAGCAGTCTTGGGTGTTCATTGGAGGAACTGATGTTGAAGCTGAAACTCCAATACTTTGGCCACCTGATGTGAAGAACTGACTCATTGGAAAGGACCCTGATGCTGGGAAAGATTGAAGGCAAGAGGAGAAAGGGACAACAGAGGATGAGATGGTTGGATGTCATCACTGACTCAATGGATATGAGACTGAGTATATTCTGGGAGTTGGTGATGGACAGGGAGGCCTGGCGTGCTGCAGTCATGGGGTTGCAAAGAGTCCGACACAAGTGAACTGAACTGATTCCCCTAAGCTCCCCACACTCATAGCCTCCTCTTACGGGTTTTGGACTTTTACAGCTGTGTTTGTTATCTTACCCATTTTTCCACATTCTTTTTCTACTTAAAAGGACATTTCCCATCCACGTGACACCAACCATTCAGCTAATTTTGAGATTTAACCTTTTCCATAAAAAAAGTAAAATGTTTTTAAAATTTCAAAACCTTTCCCATCTGTAAACTCCTTTTATTAGGTTGATGTAAAGTAACTGTGTTTGCTTGTTGAAATTTCGCATTTGATATTAGAATATATTCTTAAATAGATGTGGTTATGTTATATACCACTTTAATGTGCATTTCTCATTCTATTTTTTTATAATGACTTATCACTTCCTGTTTATTTTATACTTATTTTGGATTATGTAACTGATGTTAGACAAAAGGGAAATTCCAGCAATTTTCTTATTTGAGTTCAAAACTGATTGTAATGTAGTGGAGACACCGCCAACATCAACAACACATTTTGCTCAGGAACTGCTAATGAGCATACAGTGCAATGGTGGTTCAAGAAGTTTTTCAAAAGAGACAGGAGCCTTGAAAATGAAGAGCGTAGTGGCCCACCATCAGTGAAAGCCATTATCAAAGCTGATCCTCCTACAACTACATGAGAAGTTGCCCAAGAACTCAATGTTGACCATTCTATGGTCATTCAGCATTTGAAGGAAATGCAAAGGTGAAAAAGCTCAATAAGTGGGTGCCGCATGAGCTGGCTGAAAATCAGAAATATTGTCATTTTGAAGTGTCATCTTCTCTTATTCTGCACAACAATAACGAACCATTTCTTGATCAGATTATGACTTGTGACAAAAAGTGGACTGTATATGAAAACTGGAGATGACCGCTCAGTAGCTGGACTGAGGAGAAGCTCCAAAGCACTTGCCAAAGCCAAATTTGTACCAAAACAAAGGTCATGCTCAGGGTTTGGTGGTCTGTTGCCCATCTGATCCACTACAGCTTCCTGAATCCTGATGAAACCATTATATCTGAGAAGTACACTCAATAAATCAATGAGATGCACCAGAACTTCAATGCCTACAGCCCGCATCGATCAACAGAAAGGGCTCAATTCTCCACAGTAACGCCCAACTGCATGTTGCACAACCAATGGTTCAAAAGTTGAATGAATTGGGCTGCAAAGTTTTGCCTCATCCTCCATATTTACTTGACCTCTTGCCAACTGACTATTGCTTTTTCACGCATCTTGACAACATTTGCCGGGAAAACACTTCACCACCAGCAGGAGGCAGAAAACAGTTTCCAAGAGTATGCCAAATCCTAAAACACAGATTTTTATGCTATAGAAATAAACTTATTTCTTGCTGAAAAAAATGCGTTGATTGTAATGGTTCCTATTTTGATTAATAAAGATATATTTGAGCTTAGTTATAATGATTTAAAATTCAGAGTCTGAAACTGCAATTATGTTTGCACTAACCTAATAAAATTTAAGTCAATATTATTGTTTGGATTTTTTTTTAAATTTTAATTTGCTTTAAAATCTATTTTTAACTGGAGGATAACTGCTTTACAGCATTGTGTTGATTTCTTCAATACCAAAGCATGAATCAACCATAAGTACACATATGTCCCCTCCCTCCTGAACCTCTCCCCCACCAACCCCTCTAGGTTGTCACAGAGCTCTGGGTTGAGTTCCCACTGTCCCTGCAGCAGCTTCACACTGGCTATCTATTCTACACATGCTACTGTATATATGTCAATGGTCCTCTCTTAACTCAGCTTGCCTTCTCCTTGCCCTGTTATGCCCGAAGTCTGTTCTCTACATTTGCATCTCTATTCCTTCCCTGAAAATCAGTTCATCAAAGCACATTAGCAATTTGCTTCTCCAATCACGTTGGCATTTGTAGTGAGGTATGAGAGACTGAGAGCATTGCTGGGTTTGCTTACAAAGGTGCAAGGCTAATGTGAACATATTGGAGGTGAAGCCATGCCTGTGATACAAAGATCTAGGAGAGTTTAGTCAGATACTCTGGTACCTGTGTGGTGGCTTACTATCCATTTTAAAGGTGAGATGGTCATGAACTCGACTGAGGCAGACTCAAAATGCTAAGCCCAACCTTTAAAATCAGTATAAATATAGTCAGGATAATAGAATCCATGGCAGATAGTTCATTAGAAGGAATTTAATCCAGGAAAGAAGTTACATGATGATGGAATTGCTGAAAACTAAACAGAGGATGCTAACGTAAATCAGGAATTATCAGAAAGATACATTATCCCTTGACTTCCCTAGTAGCTCAGTGGTAAAGAATCCACCTGCCAATGCAGGAGATGTGGGTTCCATCCCTGAGTCAGGAAGATCCTTTGGAAAAGGAAATTGCAACCCACTCTGGTATTCTTGCCTAGAGAATACCAAGGACAGAGAAGCCTGATGTGCTACAGTCCATGGGGTCACGAAGAGCCGGGCATGACTTAGAGAGTAAACAATAAAAACTGCCATCCCTAGAGTCAAAGGAAGGATATGTTGTTATCACTAAGTCTGGCCACTCAACAGGAACTGAAATCACAGCAGAGGCTGTCCTATGACTGTGAAAGAAATGTAGAAGCATGCAGAGATGACAGAATTAGCCTGGCTTATTTGCTCTCACGGCAATCTCCTACCAGTGTCTCCCATTTGCTAAACTTAGTAGCAGCCAGTTGGCAGCAGCACTAGGAAAATACAGTTTGTGGGGTCAGGGACCAGTGATACAAAGCAGAGCACGGGGAAGTGTGGGGAATAAACATGCAACAAAATGAACGATTGATTACATGCTATCTGCTACAAATACATATACCCATGCACACACAACAACTGTGAAATATAGTCAAGGTATAGTCAGCAAAGGACTGTAACATCTTGAATTGCAAAACTTAGGTGAATGTCACTATTAAATAACAAACTCTAACAAAATATTTTATGTGTGTATGCATAATTCTTTATAACCCAGAAACATTTTTATAGCTAGTTGCCTTGAGAAAATAAATCCCAAGCTTGAAGTGTATAATGAAACCCTATCTCTACAGCTTACTCAATTAGAAACCAAGGTAGGAGGCGGGGGAAACGGTTGAGTTCTATGCTTGTTACAGGCTACGCTGTCTCTCCCCCAGTGGTCATCTTATCCACGCTGATACTTCGTGTTCTTCTAAGCTATTCCTTACTCTTGGTTCTAAATTATTTTCTGCTATATCGACTAACTCACTTTTCAAGTAAATTCCGCTTCAAACACACATTCTCCCCTCCTTCTCCAAAGTAAAGGGAAAGGCAACTGAACTTCATTAAACGCAATCACTGTGCACTTTACCTCTGGTTCAGTATTTGATTTTGTATACCTTGGACTATAACTGAAAGTGATTGTATCATTCTTGACATGTTCATGGTCTTCACCATCCAAAGACTAATAATAATGCTATTTAGAACAAATAGCAGTGCTTCTGATAAAACTGCTCATAAAAATATGAAACTTTACTGAATTGTATTATTCAATATTTTCCTGCTATTACATAGTGGAACAGAGAAACAATATTGAAAACACTCGCATTAGAGTCCTTGTTTCTTCTGGAAAAATGTGTCTAAGGGAAAATTCACATTTCCATATTTCCGCGGATCACTCTCCTCACTCAAGTGCTGCCTACTACATAGCCCATTCCAGAGTGCTGTCAAGGCTTGCATCATTACACCGAAATAGACACAAATAACATAGCCCTTGAGACAAATGAGAACAGCAGTACCTATTATTACCAAATACACTTCTCAGTTACCACTGCATAATGAAACCTGAAAAAAAAAATCTGGGTGCTACACGACTGTTAGGAATGACAGTATAAGCATAAATAGGAAGTGTCAGAAGAGAATTAAAGATGATAAGTCTGCATCAGAAGAGAATTAAAGATGATAAGTCTGACCTCGTTGGTAAGATTTCTGGTACCAGGAACAACTATGAAGCAAATTAACCAAGAACAAAATGCTGAGTGATAAGGCAGAAGTACAGCACCTAAAATTTCTCCAGTTTCAGATTTATTCTTTGAAAATGACTTCGGAGACAATTCTACATAAAATAAATCTTTTTACATGTACATATTCTCGGCAATTGTTAAAATGGTCTACAGAAGCATGGTCTATAGTATGAATTTCATTAACTAAATCCAAGAAATAATTATAATGATATTGAATTTTAAGAAAAGACCCTCTACTGCATCGAAATTAAAGCTGTTTTTTAAATACTTTAGCATTCAAAGATGAACATAATAAGCACATTCAGACTTATGAGCCAGGCATATTTCTATCTTTTTAGATATACCAATGACTTTTATTTTCAAAACACCTATGAATTTTCCATTCCTATTTTAAAGATGAGGAAACCAAAGCACAAAGGTTTTAAGAAACTTGTCCAAAACTATACTGCTGGTACTGGTGAAACAGATTCAATCATAGCAGACAGAATTCAGAGTTTCAACTCTTAAACACCACTACCTTAGGCTACACATTTGTAAGGTTCAGCTGCTCTGTTCTAGGGCACATAGTCAATAATTTGAAGACCCATGGAGGAATGTACAAGTCAAGACAATGAAAAACTGTCTTAATAAGACAATGAAATACATTTATCTAAAGTACACTATATGCAAAAATCTTAGCTAAAAGATGAATGATTTGTCCTTAAATTTATAATCTCCTTTTCAGTGAATTTATAAACCAAAGGAGGAACTTATACTTTTTATAGACAATTTACTCATTGTATTGCATGTAAGCATGTATTGCAAAATTCCTATGAAAGATGCAGCATTAAATTAAAGAGAAGAGAATGTCATAAAATCAAGATTCTTACAATCTCAAAGCCACATATAGTCAAAAATAGTAATTCTGGAGACTTAAAAAATATTTCATCTAATTTGTTTTTTAATAGACAGTTACATCCTCTAACAGCTTTGTTAAAACACACTGAGTTCCCCAAAATGACTTTCCTTTCCTGCATCTTCCTCAGGGGTATGATTCTAAACTTTAACAAATTTCTATCCCACTACCAACCCTGTCATCAAAGTAATCCTTTCATAAAGTTTTCTCTTAATTCTCCTCTAAAATATTAAGTTTCCTTGCACTTATACCACTTATTTTGGTTGATATATATTTATATTCTATATTACACTATTTTTATATCTGACTTTACTTACCATGACTATGCTATTAAGGAGGATATGTTGTTATCACTAAGTCTGGCCACTCAACAGGAACTGAAATCACAGCAGAGGCTGTCCTATGACTGTGAAAGAAATGTAGAAGCATGCAGAGATGACAGAATTAGCCTGGCTTATTTGCTCTCACGGCAATCTCCTACCAGTGTCTCCCATTTGCTAAACTTAGTAGCAGCCAGTTGGCAGCAGCACTAGGAAAATACAGTTTGTGGGGTCAGGGACCAGTGATACAAAGCAGAGCACGGGGAAGTGTGGGGAATAAACATGCAACAAAATGAACGATTGATTACATGCTATCTGCTACAAATACATATACCCATGCACACACAACAACTGTGAAATATAGTCAAGGTATAGTCAGCAAAGGACAGTAACATCTTGAATTGCAAAACTTAGGTGAATGTCACTATTAAATAACAAACTCTAACAAAATATTTTATGTGTGTATGCATAATTCTTTATAACCCAGAAACATTTTTATAGCTAGTTGCCTTGAGAAAATAAATCCCAAGCTTGAAGTGTATAATGAAACCCTATCTCTACAGCTTACTCAATTAGAAACCAAGGTAGGAGGCGGGGGAAACGGTTGAGTTCTATGCTTGTTACAGGCTACGCTGTCTCTCCCCCAGTGGTCATCTTATCCACGCTGATACTTCGTGTTCTTCTAAGCTATTCCTTACTCTTGGTTCTAAATTATTTTCTGCTATATCGACTAACTCACTTCTTCAAGTAAATTCCGCTTCAAACACACATTCTCCCCTCCTTCTCCAAAGTAAAGGGAAAGGCAACTGAACTTCATTAAACGCAATCACTGTGCACTTTACCTCTGGTTCAGTATTTGATTTTGTATACCTTGGACTATAACTGAAAGTGATTGTATCATTCTTGACATGTTCATGGTCTTCACCATCCAAAGACTAATAATAATGCTATTTAGAACAAATAGCAGTGCTTCTGATAAAACTGCTCATAAAAATATGAAACTTTACTGAATTGTATTATTCAATATTTTCCTGCTATTACATAGTGGAACAGAGAAACAATATTGAAAACACTCGCATTAGAGTCCTTGTTTCTTCTGGAAAAATGTGTCTAAGGGAAAATTCACATTTCCATATTTCCGCGGATCACTCTCCTCACTCAAGTGCTGCCTACTACATAGCCCATTCCAGAGTGCTGTCAAGGCTTGCATCATTACACCGAAATAGACACAAATAACATAGCCCTTGAGACAAATGAGAACAGCAGTACCTATTATTACCAAATACACTTCTCAGTTACCACTGCATAATGAAACCTGAAAAAAAAAATCTGGGTGCTACACGACTGTTAGGAATGACAGTATAAGCATAAATAGGAAGTGTCAGAAGAGAATTAAAGATGATAAGTCTGCATCAGAAGAGAATTAAAGATGATAAGTCTGACCTCGTTGGTAAGATTTCTGGTACCAGGAACAACTATGAAGCAAATTAACCAAGAACAAAATGCTGAGTGATAAGGCAGAAGTACAGCACCTAAAATTTCTCCAGTTTCAGATTTATTCTTTGAAAATGACTTCGGAGACAATTCTACATAAAATAAATCTTTTTACATGTACATATTCTCGGCAATTGTTAAAATGGTCTACAGAAGCATGGTCTATAGTATGAATTTCATTAACTAAATCCAAGAAATAATTATAATGATATTGAATTTTAAGAAAAGACCCTCTACTGCATCGAAATTAAAGCTGTTTTTTAAATACTTCAGCATTCAAAGATGAACATAATAAGCACATTCAGACTTATGAGCCAGGCATATTTCTATCTTTTTAGATATACCAATGACTTTTATTTTCAAAACACCTATGAATTTTCCATTCCTATTTTAAAGATGAGGAAACCAAAGCACAAAGGTTTTAAGAAACTTGTCCAAAACTATACTGCTGGTACTGGTGAAACAGATTCAATCATAGCAGACAGAATTCAGAGTTTCAACTCTTAAACACCACTACCTTAGGCTACACATTTGTAAGGTTCAGCTGCTCTGTTCTAGGGCACATAGTCAATAATTTGAAGACCCATGGAGGAATGTACAAGTCAAGACAATGAAAAACTGTCTTAATAAGACAATGAAATACATTTATCTAAAGTACACTATATGCAAAAATCTTAGCTAAAAGATGAATGATTTGTCCTTAAATTTATAATCTCCTTTTCAGTGAATTTATAAACCAAAGGAGGAACTTATACTTTTTATAGACAATTTACTCATTGTATTGCATGTAAGCATGTATTGCAAAATTCCTATGAAAGATGCAGCATTAAATTAAAGAGAAGAGAATGTCATAAAATCAAGATTCTTACAATCTCAAAGCCACATATAGTCAAAAATAGTAATTCTGGAGACTTAAAAAATATTTCATCTAATTTGTTTTTTAATAGACAGTTACATCCTCTAACAGCTTTGTTAAAACACACTGAGTTCCCCAAAATGACTTTCCTTTCCTGCATCTTCCTCAGGGGTATGATTCTAAACTTTAACAAATTTCTATCCCACTACCAACCCTGTCATCAAAGTAATCCTTTCATAAAGTTTTCTCTTAATTCTCCTCTAAAATATTAAGTTTCCTTGCACTTATACCACTTATTTTGGTTGATATATATTTATATTCTATATTACACTATTTTTATATCTGACTTTACTTACCATGACTATGCTATTAAGGGCTACATGGGGAACACCATTTTTATTTTGTTCATTTATCTATTCTCAACAGTGTTTAGTTACCAATAATGAAATATGTTTATTAAATTATTATTGAGTTGACCTTCCTGATTAAAAGATGGTCTACAACTAAATTCATTTTTAATGTGTAATTTAACCAGCCTTATATAAAGAAGATTAAAAACTATAATTGTTTACTAACTTGGAACAATGTTAACCACTGACAATTTTAGCCAGTTTATTTCATATGTGTGCATATCTGTTATACATATAGTGACATATTCCATTCTTACCTCAAGGTTGCTTATATTTAGGAATTACCTAAGTTATGTGGCTTTAGATTTCCCACTCAAGACTGCATTATTATAGTTTTGCATTTGTTTATAAACTTGGATGCAAAAATGCTAATATATCATAAGACTGAGATTATAATTACATAGGAGTTAGAAAACTCTAAGAGTTCCCAAAACAATTAAAATCCTTATTTTTAATATCAACAAAAATATATATTTAAAAATTTTGTTCTCCTGTAGTTAAAAACCTAACACAAAGGAAATTTGAGGTTGTATTTGAGAAGTATGTAATAAAGTAAAAAACCTAAATATGGAGAAATTTCACTATAGCTGAAAAGTTTTAAAGAGCAAACAAATTATGTAACTGATGAAAAGCCCATTTGAATATAAACTATCTTAAAGTTCCAATAATGTAAGGTGTTAATAACTGAGGAAAGCATTTCTAAGATATATAATTTGGGTCTTGCCAAAGACCCTCTAGCTGTAGAGTTGCTATAGCAATGCTACTAAAGAAAATTAATGTTTGTAATTAGATGAAAGCTTTAATACCATAAATCCCACTACAGCTATTTATTTTCAAACTGTTAAGGATCTGGGGCTATTTTCAGGACTCGGTGATTTACATTTGTATTTCCCCTGTTTAAGGCCCACCATTTTGGCAATCTAGAAACCATTCCGTTAACGCCAATTAAGATTTTGATTTGATTGGATCCAGTCTCAACACACACACACACACACACACACACACACACACATCCTCTAATAAAATGTGTATGGGGCTCTGTACTGAGAAAAACAGCCATGAATATTGTAGCTTGTTTAGGGAGTGATGCATTAGAGCAAATAACAGGACGTTAAAAATCTCCAATGGTTAAAAAATAAAATCCATACAAATTATAAATCTCTATCCTTCACTCCGATTTTTATGATATTTTAATAATAGCCATAGTTTTATTCCTTATTATCCAAGTGATATGTTTTCTTTCTTTCTTCCCTCCCTTCCTTCTTTCTTTCCTCATCCTTTTCTTCTCTTTTTCTTTATTTACCTATCTATCTACCTATGTATCACTGAATCTTATATTTACAAAAACCTAATGAAATAACAGGAGGAAATCAGAAAAGATAATTTAACTTGAGATTTACAAAGAAAAGGCAAAAGGATTTCTAAAATGTGTTACCTATATTTGTGCCAGACCATAATCATGTAAGAATGTATGATGAATCAACATAAAGCATAATAATAACATAGCTGTGTAATGTTGATATAGAGAAATTAACTGTATTGAATACCACAATTTTGCACAACTGAGTATTAGGAGAAGGAGTCTCATGTAGTTTTTGAGAACTCATCCAGATCTGTAAGACAACACCCAGCAAGAAACTCACAAAAAGCTGAGTAGCAAACATAATTATATAAAGCAACACTATAGTCCTCTATAACAGTCTCCCAATGACCGTTTGGCTTACATAAGGTTATTGAACCACCAGGTCCTTGAATATATGAAAACTCTGAACTCTGCAATTACATATCTAGCCAAGTAAAAATACACAAAGAGAAGCTGTTACTTGAAGATGAAATGTTGAGAAGCCAGAATGCAGTGCTTACCTGCCCCATACACATGACTTTTTCTGGAATAATAGAATTTTAAAGGCAGGAACCACAACTTACCTAAGGAGAGATGGAGAAAAAAAAATAGGTTACTATGAGAGAAGTTCAAGAACATTTTAAGGATGACATATGTTGATAGGCGAGCTAGATCTGTACATCTGAAGAAATCACCTAACTCCACTATGTATTCCTACTATAATTTGCCATTTTCTAAATCCCTTTAAATGTCCCTTGTTTTCCCATTCCTGGCCTGCTTTCTCCCATTCACACTCAATTCACACCAATATTGGTAGTCATATACTTCTCATGATATGAGAAGAATATGGTGAACTCCACTACCACTGAAATGTCCCTCAGAATGTGTAATTTCATCCAAAAATAAAGAATCAGGAATTTAGTCTGGATTCCAGACTTTACTTCTTCTTAGTGAAGTGAAGTGAAAGTCACTCAGTCATGTCCAACTCTTGCAACCCCATGGACTGTAGCCCGCCAGGCTCCTCTGTCCCTGGGATTCTCCAGGCAAGAATACTGGAGTGGGTAGCCATTTTCTTCTCCAGGGGATCTTCTCGACCCAGTGATCGAACCCAAGTCTCCTACATTGCAGGGAGATTCTTTACTGATTGAGCTGTGAGGGAAGACCTTCTTCCTAGAATACCACCTTTGTCAAGACAAACCATCTGTGAACTGAAGGTGATTAAATCATTGAATTTAAATCTGCCTCTAGTTTCAGAATTCTAAGCCACCATGGGAAGACAATTGGAGTTGCCTAAATCATTTCTAAGTAAAATATTAGATTTAACAGCTATCAGTTAGGATAAAAGGTGGATAGGCCTTTTCCATGCCAGTTGCTTTATTTTAGTCCCTAGTAGTGGCAGTAGTGCTCAGCTGTGTCTGACTCTTTGTGATCCCATGGACTGTAGCTCACCAGGCTCTTCTGCCCATGAATTCTCCAGACAAGAATACTGGCATGGGGTACCATTTCCTACTCCCAGAGATCTTCCTGACCCAGGGATCTAACCCACCTCTCGAGCATCTTCAGCAATGGCAGGTGGATTCTTTACCAGTAGCACCACGTGGGAAGCCCAATTTTAGTCCCTAAGATTAGCTATTCAGTGCATTGGTGAGGCTGTTGACAGCCAAGGCCCTGAGCATATTAGAAGGCTGCAAACCAGGATTTATCAACTGCAATGCCACCTGTGATGGAGAAGGCGCTGGCACCCCACTCCAGCACTCTTGCTTGGAAAATCCCATGGATGGAGGAGCCTGGTGGGCTGTAGTCCATGGGGTCGCTGAGAGTTGGACACGACTTGGTGACTTCACTTTTTACTTTCATGAATTGAAGAAGGAAATGCCACCCACTCCAGTGTTCTTGCCTGGAGAACCCCAGGGGCAGCAGAGCCTGGTGGGCTGCCACCTATGGGATTACTCAGAGTCAGACACGACTGAGGCAACTTAGCAGCAGCAGCAACATCATCTGTGAAAGAGTGAGGATTGGAGGTAAAAGAGGGGATTGTGGGGATGAGCTGAGATAGCTTGGTAAAATGGATCTAGGTGCCCCAAGATGACTTTCAAACTTCTGAGTCCAAAGCCAATACTGCTCAGTACACTTGTCAAATGGAATATCTATCAGCAGAAGAGGAAATATTAATGCCCAAAAGAACATGTAAATTGATGTACTATATTGTTGGGAGCAGGGAAAAGGCTGGCTCTCTGAGAAGGAAGGTTCTGCAGTGTTTGCAGAGCACCTAGTGTGACCTTCATTTCCTTGGGAACCAGCTTAGAAAATTCTCTAGGTGCACAATCTTAATGTTTTTCCTACTGGAAGCTGAAGTGTTCATTTTATGTATTGACTAATTTATGAGTTTGGTGAGAAATTCTTTGTAAAATAAATTCTATAGAAGAGAGAGAACCTGAAAATGAATTCCCTCTGCACAACATGTGTGTATGGTCCCATTAGCAGTCGCACAGTGGGCAATCGATTAGGGAGGGAAAAATGGCTTTTTTTATGGTAATGGATTTTGAGCCTCCTGGTGATAATTTATTTACTAGAAATTTTGCAGAGCTGGCTAGCACGCTGATGAAAACCCTCTGAACATGTTCATTTAAAAAGAGGAAAAAGTGGCTTGGCTTATTTTTGAGAAATATTGTTATTAAATCATTGGAAACATATTGATAAAATATGCCTGAAAGCTACAGTCCTGTAATTTATAATACAAATTACATTCCTATTGACAAATGGCAATTTAATCCTGCAATTAACTTTAACAATCTGAATTTCTCTGCTACATTTTTAAAAAAGAAAACCTTAAAGATATTCAGTAACACTATGCTAGGATGGTCAGCAGTGCTGGCTTTCTTTAAAAGCAATCCCATCTCCCTCTTATTTCCTTTTGTAGAGTCATTCTATCCATCTACAGTATATGTGTGTGTGTTCAGTTGTTGAGTTGCGTCTGACTCTTTGTGACTCCATGGACAGACAAAAGTGTAAAACTGGGATATTTTCACACTGATTTTCAACTCTTAGATGATCCTGAGATAAAAGGGACTCCCCTACCTCAAATTTCCTTAATACAGAAGGAGAGTATAGCAATTTCTTGGTTCAAAGCATGTGAACTTCAGAACCAGAATGGCCCTGTTTCTGTTTTACTTTCATTATTTATCAGCTCTGTGAGATTGAGAAAATGCATTCTTTTCACTGAACCTCAGTTCCTTTATTTGTAAAATGGAGAAAAATAACCCCTATTTTGGAAAATGTATAGAAAAAAATGAACATGCATATGCCATACACATATGCTTATACCTGATATCCATTAGCCCATGTCCTACATCTCCCATCAAACAATGAGACCTCCAGGGGCTAGCATCCTTATCCATTTTCAACTGGGGGGAACGTCTCTTTTCCACTCTACTCAGATTATCGGAGTGAGATGCTCATTAGCAGGGATAACTCAGTATTCATTTATTCAGACACATTCACATAATCCTCTACCTGACTTAGGAATCACATGAACAGGGAGAAACAGAAAGAGAGAAGTCAGGGACAGTTACTCATAAAGGGGCTTCTCTGGTTGGCCTTGCTAATATCTGGCTATGACAGCATTATAGCAATAGAGCAAAGGAGGGAAAAAGTATAATAAAGACTTCTGACTGTAGATACATGGATTTTATGCAAATGAATATAATGAACCAATCAAAAATAAAATTGAAAAAATAAATTACATAAAATA
>SJYC01073076.1:0-19507 GCA_006408675.1 Madoqua kirkii
ATCTTGAATAAATTAAAAGATACATTAAGTTCAAGATATGCATTTTTGTTATAATGATATTTTTTCCTAACTTTATAAACTAAAATCCCAACAAAAAATCTAGTATCCTTTGCAGAACCTAGAAAACATACATATACACACATGCAAAGAGTGAAAAGTAAATAAATAGGGCGAATTTGTTTACAAAGAAAATTAGAGACGGATATTCTCATATCAGATAATGAAAAGCACCAGAAAGTTAGCATTGTACTGATGAAACAGATTTATACCTCTGCAATAGAAAATAAAGTTCTTAAGTATGCAAATTTTGAAGTTTCAATATTATAAAGGTGGTTTTACATGTCAACAGGAAAAATAACTCATTTTTAGTAGATGGTATTGAGAAAACTGATTCACAAATATGGAGAAAAATCAACCTGGATTTCTTTCCCATATCATGTTGAAAAGTTGACTCAAAAATGTGTTAAAATCTTAAAGATAAAAGGTAAACATAGAAAGCTAAATGAAGAAAACAGAGGAGAATATCCCCATGTCTTAAGTATGGAGAAATACTTCCTAAGTAAAATCCCTAGTGCAAAACAATTAGATTAAAAAAAATGGTTTTGAGTATGACAAAAAGTTACTTGAAATTTTCACTTAACATAGAGTGCTATTTGTACACTTAACAATTAAAAGACTGGGAAGAGATCATTGATCTGTATAAAATGACACATGATTAACATTTTGCTTATCCAAGGAACTCTTTAAAATCAATAAAAAGACAGGGAAACCACAAGAAAAATGAATGGGGGATGAATTCTAAATGGTTAAAAACAATATGAAGACATGTGCAAACTCTTTCACAATGAGAAAAAAGTGAAAACTAAAGCTTGAGCCATCAATTAACATCCATGAAACTGGCAAAATTTAAATCTGAAGTATTCCACGTGTGGAGTGAGTAAGAAGTTGGAAAAAAAGAATCCCAAGCATTGCTGCTAGGAGTATAAACTAGTACAATGTAATGGACAGCAATTTAGCAGTATTAGAGCAATCAATGTGGGTTTCCTTGGTAGCTCAGAGGTTAAAGTGTCTGCCTGGAATGTGGGAGACCTGGGTTCAGTCCTTGGGTCGGGAACATTCCCTGGAGAAGGAATTGGCAACCCACTGGTACCCTACAGTCCATGGGGTCGCAAAGAGTCCATGGGGTCTCAAAGAGTCTGACAAGACTGAGCGACTTCACTTTCACTTTCAGAGCAATCAATTAAACATATGGCCTCTGACACAGCAACTCCCGGACATATAGCTGACGAAACTTTTTCATAGATCGAGGAGGAAATCTGAACAAGAATGTTTATACCAGTATTGTTTATGCTAGTGATGTGAGAACAGATAAGAGAAATGCATTGAAGTCATTCAACTCCAGAGTCATGAAGTTATGAGAAGAAACAAGTTAAATGTAAATATAAAGGAATGAATGGATCCTAAAAACTATACTTAGGAAAAATAAACTTCTTAGCACAACATCATTTATGTAAAATGTCCCACAAACCCAGCATTATATATTTAAGAATATGTATCTAACATACTAGCCTAACTGTCTGATAGGAAAAAAAGGGAAACAAGGAAAAAAAAAAGAAAAATGATAAAATATGGAAATCAGAGAGGCCATGCACAAAGAAAGGTGGACTACAATATGAAATGTGATTAACTCAATATTCTGCTCCCATGGATAACAAAATGTTAAGAAAAACCAAAGTGGAAGCCACAGTCTGAAGATACCCCTGGATCAAACATGCAGTCAAGTAACCAGGACTTAAAACTGCCCAGATTTCCCTGAAGTGCTGTCTTCATGACCCTACAGGTTCCTAGATCATCAGCTACCAAGAAGTAAGCTTATTCAGTGAAAAGGAATGAAAGTGTCCAGTAACCGATCATTAAAATACACAGAGCAAGAGCGAATGTGCTTTCCCATTCATGCTTTATGAACTGACCTATAGCAACTGAGAGCCAAGCTTCTGGACCACGCTCGGTTGGAAGTTTCCCTATTCTTGAATAGTTCACTTTTTGTTCAAACTACTCACATCAAGTAATGCTCTCTGAATTTTCTTTTGACAGAAGAAAGGAAATAACAGCAGGAAGAGAGAAAAAGAGGAAGGGAGGGTGGAAGAAGGAAAGGAAATGAAGAAATAGTAACCAGTTATATAAAAATAGCTCATCTATGATTCTCCAGGCAAGAATACTGGAGTGGGGTTGCCATGTCCTTCTCCAGGGGATCTTCTCAACCCAGGGATCGAAGCCAGGTCTCCCACATTGCAGGCAGACGCTTTAACCTCTGAGCCACCAGGGAAGCCCATGATTAGACAAGTATTTTATATATGATTTGCTGGTTAAATAAAGGGACTGAGCTTGGTTAAGAAGCTCAAGATTTCTAGTGTAACTATGGTCAGATGAGAGGGTCCTTGAGTTCTGGAATCTGGATGACTCATTTCTGGATCCCAGAGACTCAGAGACTCAGTGTGTGATCTAGGTTATTCTTCCATGTGTTTGGGCCCCAGAGCCCTTCTCAACTTTGGTGAGGAACCAGAGTCATAGCCAGGTCTTGTCACTGCTCCCCTGCAAGCAGATGTTGAGAAAAATTCTGAAAATGTCAGATACAAAGATCTAAGATCATTTATTTTAATGATTCTCAACCCTGTCTCTTGCTCAGTGTTTACACTGCACATGTTGAAAGAGAATCTCCAGTGATGCAGACTGTAAATCTGTCTTTTGGTGAGCTCTGTGGGTGACTGTAACATGGTCAGTTGGAACAAGTAGCTGGATTGGCCACTAGGATACACCCATCCATTTTAGCTTCCGTCCACTGCAAACAATCCTCCCGCTGTCCAGCTCCTTTTAGAGAAATTAAAACAAAATGGAAGACGAAGATGCCCACAGCCTCAGAGGAGGGTGCAACCTTATATTCTCGTTACATATGCTTTCTTCAAGCCCTTCCATGATTAGGTTGCTACTAACGGAGCTTGCCTGGAGAATCCCAGGGATGGGGGAGCCTTGTGGGCTGCTGTCTATGGGGTCGCACAGAGTCGGACACGACTGAAGTGACTTAGCAGCAGCAACAGCAGCAGCAACGGAGCTTTACTAAGTGCTGCTTTTCTATGTAACTGGGGCTTCCCTGGTGGCTCAGCGGTTAAAGCGTCTGCCTGGAATGTGGGAGACCATGGTTTGATCCCTGGGGTGGGAAGATTCCCTGGAGAAAGAAATGGCAACCTACTCCAGTACTCTAGCTTGGAGAATCCCATGGAGGGAGGAGCCTGCTGGGCTACAGTCCATGGTCTCACAAAGAGTTGGACACGACTGAGCAACTTCACTATAATGTGTTAATTACAAATATAACAAATAACCCTTAGGGAGAGGAGTAAATAGCCCTTTGGGAGTATCTGAATATGAATAAATGCTAGTAGGTTTGCCTCTTCTTGTCTTTAGCATGCTAGTGACATTTTGTCTAATACACGTATTGACTTTTTAAAAGACATCAATAATAGAAATAATAGATTTTGAATATTTAAAATCCACATGAAAAATGAAACTATTTGACAGATTCACTGAAATTGTATGCAAATGTAATGCATATTTAATGCAAATATACACATGATTCTCTTAACTATTTCCTATGCTTCACTGTGCCTCTCAGTAAAATACTAATGGCTTATCTGTGCTTCTTTATTCTATTTAGTAATCAATTGTTAATGCAATTTCTGTAGGTACCACACAATAGCTAGAATAAAATAAATGAAAGAAAAGGTCCCTGACATTGAGAATATTATATTTTAGTTGGGGAGAGAATGGATGCCTTCCAATCACCCAAACAGAGTCATGTTTGTAAATTACCTGGCTTGCTTAATAGCACCACTCACAGACCTGTGAGGACCAAGAGGAAACTCTGGGAATTATCCCAGACTCCTTTATCACCTCATAGTCATGTCCAATAAGCCACCTAACACTAGTTATCTTTCAAATCCACTCCCTTCATCCTATTCCAAGACTTCTTTCTTGGTTGAGATCAGTAGGAAATAATGACATAACGTTAAGATATCACTGTTTTTCTGTTTTTCCCTTAAACCATCCTCTATTCTCTTTCCAGAATGATTTTTTC
Source organism: Madoqua kirkii (assembly GCA_006408675.1). Lineage (NCBI taxonomy): Eukaryota > Metazoa > Chordata > Mammalia > Artiodactyla > Bovidae > Madoqua > Madoqua kirkii. Next base: position 4,130 of record SJYC01073076.1, read on the forward strand.
AAAACTCATGGCTGACCAACCCATGCTTAAAATTCTTCAGTGACTTTCTAAGTAATATCCTAAATCCTTTGCATAACAGTTAAACCTTTCATGAATTTTCCCTGACTAATTGGCTCTTCACATTTTTTAACTTTCATTCTGTTGTCAAGTCATAAGCAAAGATTTGCAACCCCTTTGTGCACCAACAATGAAACTTCTATTAATGACAGCACTTCCCTTGTACAACTTTCCCTTTTATCTTCTCCCTTTCTCTTATGTGTTTGGTGAACTCCTATTTATTCTCCTGGAGTCAGCTCAAATGATTGTTCTTCCCCAATACTGCGTCATTCTCACACGCCCACATTGACATTGCTTCTATATATTTCCAAAAACTTCTATGAATATTTTGTATCATTTTTCTCCAATGGGGACAAAAAGGAACTCATGCATAATTAATAATGTGTACATTCCTTTATGTATGTCTCTTTCTTTAGTAACAAATTGAAAGTGAAAGAAAGAAAGTGAAGTCACTCAGTCGTGTTTGGCTCTTTGCAACCCCATGGACTGTAGCCCACCAGGCTCCTCTGTCCACGGGATTTTCCAGGCAAGAGTACTGGAGTGGGTTGCCATTTCCTTCTCCAAGGGATCTTCCCGACCCAGTGATTGAACCTCAGTCTCTTGCATTGTAGGCAGACGCTTTATCCTCTGAGCCACTAGGAAGGTCTCCCAGGTAAAGGTAGCAAGCTCTATTCAACTTCTACACCATCCAGAATAATATGGGGAACTACTTTAAGCCACACATGTACCCAAATACCTCTGAGCAGCAAACTCTTGATAATGTCCCTATTATTCCATAATTCGGCTGTTAGGATTATAGAACAGGAGAGAATACAGTTTGCAGTTCATGTCTAAGCTCCGATTAATGGACCACAAGCTACACTAATACCACTACCACCACCGTATCATCATTGCTATCACCACAACCACTAATATCATCCTTGGGGAACTTTACCACAGGACCAGGGTTACTGATGGAATTGTTTTCTGTCTTTTGTGTGAACTGGGGGCTGAGGCAGGGGTATGATGGGAGTATCTACTTCCTGTGCCCCCCCCATTAGACTACACAGTTTCTCAGAGCATACTCCTAGCTCTGTTTCTTTTCTCTGCTTTCTCAGAATCTAGCAGAAAGTCTGGCACATTCTAGGTAGTCAGTGATAAATGGATGGATAGGCATTCAGTGATAAATGGATGGATAAATGAATGAATGAACAAACAAATAAGAGTGAGTAAAGCATAAAGCAAATAAAGAATTGTTCCAAAACTCCAGATATAAGGGATTTTTTTTTCCTGTGTTAATGAGGTCATATTGTTGAGAAAGTTGCTGATTCAGGAAGGATCACTGTGGCATACAGAAATTAACAAAAGATTTAAGTGAGATTTGAGCTGGATCTTACCAAAAGAAAAAAAATAAACAGGTGGAGATAATTTTTAAAAGCATGTTAATCTCAGTATATAAAAGAGTATAATATTGTGAAAGGCAAAGGCAAAACTGCCACAGACAACTGTACAGGATCAAGAGAAACTATGAGTAAGTATCCACTGCTGGATTGAGGAATTTACACTGAGCAAGAACAGGTAACCCATGTAAGATGATGCCAGTGTTTGAAGACTTGATATATAAGTTTCATGTTTCATTCCTCAGATGAAGAGAGAAAGAAATATATTGAGTCTCTTATACAAGCAGAGAGTAACACCTTCAGCTCATCATAATATACTACTAGATACATCAAAGGTTCTAAAGCACTTTTTGAATTCTGTACACTAGGATCCCTTTACTGTTAATTGAAATGGGGACATTTTGAGTTCATTATCAGTTCAGTCACTCAGTTGTCCAACTCTTTGTGACCCCATGGACTGCATCAAGCCAGTCTTCCCTGTCCATCACCAACTCCTGGAGCCTACTCAAACTAATGTCCATCCCATTGGTGATGCCATCCAACCATCTCATCCTCTGTCATCCCCTTTTCCTCCTGCCTTCAATCTTTCCCAGCATCAGGATCTTTTTCAATAAGTCGGTTCTTCACATCAGCTGGCCAAAGTATTGGAATTTCAGCCTCAGTATCAGTCCTTCCAATGAATATTCAGGACTGATTTCCTTTAGGATGGATCTCCTTATGGTCCAAGGGAATCTCAAGAGTCTTCTCTAATACCATAGTTCAAAAGCATCAATTCTTTGGCACTCAGCTTTCTTTATAGTCCAGCTCTCACATCCATACATAAATACTGGAAAAACTATAGCCTTGACAAGATGGATCTTTCTTGGCAAAGTAATGTCTCTGCTTTTTAATATGATGTCTAGGTTGGTCAAAACTTTTCTTCCAAGGAGCAAGTGTCTTTTAATTTCATGGCTGTAATCACCGTCTGCAGTGATTTTCAGTTCAGTTCACTTCAGTTCAGTCACTCAGTTGTGTCTGACTCTTTGCAACCCCATGAATGGCAGCACGCCAGGCCTCCCTGTCCATCACCAACTCCCGGAGTTCACTCAGACTCATGTCCATCGAGTCTGTGATACCATCCAGCCATCTCATCCTCGGTCGTCCCCTTCTTCTCCTGCCCCCAATCTCTCCCAGCATCAGAGTCTTTTCCAATGAGTTAACTCTGCATCAGGTGGCCAAAGTCCTGGAGTTTCAGCTTTAGCATCATTCCTTCTGAAGAAATCCCAGGGCTGATCTCCTTCAGAATGGACTGGTTGGATCTCTTTGCAGTCCAAGGGACTCTCAAGAGTCTTCTCCAACACCACAGTTCAAAAGCATCAATTCTTCAGCGCTCAGCCTTCTTCACAGTCCAACTCTCACATCCATACATGACTACTGGAAAAACCATAGCCTTGCCTAGACAGACCTTAGTCGGCAAAGTAATGTCTCTGCTTCTGAATATGCTATCTAGGTTGGTCAAAACTTTTTTTCTAAGGAGTAAGCGTCTTTTAATTCCATGGTTGCAATCACCATCTGCAGTGATTTTGGAGTCCCCCCAAATAAAGTCTCTCATTGTTTCCATTGTTTACCCATCTATTTGCCATGAAGTGATGGAATCGGAAGCCATGATCTTCATGTTCTGAATGTTGAGCTTCAAGCCAACTTTTTCACTCTCTTCTTTCACTTTCATCAAGAGGTTCTTTAGTTCTTCACTTTCTGCCTAAGAGTGGTGTCATCTGCGTATTTGAGTTTATTGATATTTCTCCTGGCCATCATTGATTTCAGCTTGTGCTTCATCCAGCCTGGCATTTCACATGGTGTACTCTGCATATAAATTAAATATACAGGCTTAAAGTACTCCTTTCTTGATTTGGAACCAGTCTGTTGTTCCATGTCCAGTTCTAAATGTTGCTTCCTGACCTGCATATAGGTTTCTCAAGAGGCAGGTCAGGTGGTCTGGTATTCCCATCTCTCGAAGAATTTTCCACAATTTGTTGTGATTCACACAGTGAAAGGCTTTGGCATTGCCAATAACACAAAAATACATGTTTTTCTGGAACTCTTTTGCTTTTTCAACGATCCAGCGGATGTTGGCAATTTGATCTCTGGTTCCTTTGCCTTTTCTAAATCCAGCTTGAACATCTGGAAGATTATGGTTCACATACTGTTGAAGACTAGCTTGGAGAATTTTGAGCATTATTTTGCTAGTGTGTGAGATGAGTGTAATTATGCCATAGTTTGAACATTCCTTGGCACTGTCTTTCTTTGGGATTGGAATGAAAACTGACAGACAACAAAAGCAACTCTGTTCAATAGGGAAGAGCAAAAATTGAAGGTTCTCTAACAAGTTGAATTTATAAGAAAATATAGAAAGGTGATATATATTTTCCCAAAGGGAAATGGTAGGGGACAAACAGTTCAAAGCTGAACATCATGGAATCTTAAATGGCCATAAATGATTATCTTGATATACATTTTATTTGAAAGAAAAATAACCTGAATTACCTTGTAATCCTGTACCTTAGACCTAGTTCAGAAATAATTCATGAAAACTTCATTGTTAATTTAATTACATTTACATCTCATAGAAAATTTTTTTTTTTTAAAGCTATGATCTGCTGATGTACCAGTACCAAACAGGATGTGGACAGAAACACAACTGAGAACAAGGATTATGCTTTATTTTTCTTGGAATCATTAGTTTTTGGCATTTATCCAGCATAGAATGAACATTTGCTGAATGCATAAATCAGTAGTAAGAGGACAACTGGGATCTGAACAGACCATAGGGAAAATTTAGTTTAATACTGACTGACTGATTAGCCATAAACTCAGTATAAGAAAATCTGGAATAAACCTATCTACAAAATGTGAAGAGTCTCTTTATATGCAATTATCTATACTTATAGAGAATAAGCTAAAGAGTCCAGAAGGAACAGATATAAGGAAAATAAAATTCCTTCTTCAGCTTAAGCAGTGATAATTTTCAAGATCACTGTAACTCAAATAAGTTACATTTGGGGTTTCCCTACTTTATATATCACAGAAAGACCTGCTAACTGCTTATGACAAACATCTATTTCCATCTTACAATTTAGACCAGGTCTTTGTAGAAAATGAAAGCAACATAAAATATGCAGAGAACATTCATATCCCTTCAGGCTCAGGATGAGTTGAGCATCCCTGAAAATATTATGCAAATACAAAAACGTTTTCCGCGGCAGAGGCTACTTAGCTGGGACTTTCAACACCTTTAGATCTTGGAACAAGTCAAAGAGATGAATAACGGAATCAGATTTATTTTTACTAGGTGCCAAGTGAGGGTTCAGCTAATTCTATCAAAGATACTCTCTCCTGTCCTTCCCCACTGGCTGCTCATATTTTCACTTTTAGTAACACAGCAGTGTTATACAGAATGTTTGTGTTATTCTTAATATTACACTAGGCTCCACTGAAGAGCACAGCAGGCTGTGTCTGTTGCTAAGTCGGTTCAGTTGTGTCCAGATCTTTGCAACCCAATGGACTATAGCCCAACAGGCTCCTCTGGCCCTGGGATTCCCCAGGCAAGAATACTGAAGTGGGTTGACATTCCCTTATGCAGCGGATCTTCCTGACTCAGAAATCGAACCTGTGCCTCTCACATAGGCATTGGCATGTGGGGACTCTTTACCACTAGCACTACCTGGGAAGCCCAATCGTGACCTGAGATATAGCCTATTCATTTATCTCAGTTTCCACAATCATTCCTGGTCACTAAAACCCAATTAATCATTTTATGATATGTACTGACTGGTACACTAAACACCATTTATTTTTTTAAAAGTAGGCAGGGCCACAGGCTCCTTTTCAGTCTAGGCAAATAATGAAAAGACAACCTCCTCAGAAGAAATGGTTTTTGCATTCATTTCACCAGATTGTCTTAACTGTCATTCAGGCTCACTAAGGTGTATAGATACTTCCTTGTGCCAGAGAATCATGATCTTGCAGGGCATATTTAAATTAAATATATTAAAATGCTTCCCATCTTAATATGCTGCAGCCTCTATGGCAAAGGAAAATAAGCACCAGTATTCTTCTCTCCCATTGGAGAGAAGGGACAAGAGATTTATATTCCCTATATTTCTTATTAATCAAAGAGTAGGGGGAAACTTCACAATCCTGAGGACTCCAAACTTAGAGAGCTTAATGCGCCCTCCATGATGTCTACTGTGTCCCCACTTCTGCCAGACATTTTGGACACTTATAAGAACTAATTAAAAGATGTATGAACTTCAACATCACTGTGAAACTTTAAAACCCTAAACTGAAGAGTTACAGATCATTTTTTATCATGCCAGGAAGAACTGTTTTATGATAGCAGTGGCATATGGCTTTATTTGTCCCTTAGGTGCAACTGTTCTCAAATCAGAGCTAATATCAGTTCTCAAATTATCCCTATTAGGAGTAGTTTTGTTTATAAGATCCAGGAGAATATCATCTCACTGTGAAAAATTTCACCTGCCTCATCGGTAGGTAATAGCTTTCCTTATACACTTCCTTGTATAAAGTACATGAATGCTCTTTTAAAAAGAAAAAATATAATAATAAGCAAGTATTTTTCTTTACACTCTGTATAAAATTCCTTCTAGAGAGACAAGTTTATTACAGATTACAATTATTTCATTATGTTATTTTAGGTTTTGGGGTTTTGTTTTTGTTGTTTTAGAAAATGACTTACTCTAAATTGCATCTAGTAAAGACTGCTTAATACAATTAATCATTTGTCGCCAAGAATTATTTACTTAAAACCAGAATTTGCTGAAAAGCATCACATCATTTTTTACTTGTGCCACTAGAGGTAATTGTGTAATTAGTAACCGGTTTACAGAAGCGTGTTTTTCACATGCTGCTGATAACCCAGGTTTAAATTGCCCTTTCCATCCAGGATCCAAAGGCACTTTATAAATCATTGTATTTAAGTCTCTACTCACACCTGCTCACGCCCACACATAAACTGCAAATGGGGTATATTTAGAGGCCATTTAATACTAGGATAACTACTGCAAAGAATTCTCCGCTGGAGTGAAATGCAGCAAAGTTTTAACAGATGCTCAGCAACAATAGATACCAGTAGAGGGAAAGAAATAAAAAATGTCATCTCCAATTAAAACTACAGGAAAGGTTTAGCAGGGAAGAATGTAATTACTCATTTGGACTTTGGCCAGGATACCAGAGCTAATACCCTTCGCTTTGGGGAAACTTTCTCTAAAGCTTTTAAAAACTCATCCATATAACAACTGTACATTAATATCTCAGTTAAAACAGAATTTTCAGAGAATAAAAGACAAATAATAATGGTCCTCCCCACCACATCAGCTTCATTATGGTATAATCCATAATCCAGTTGAATACATACATGCTTTCAGAGGTTATGAATGGGAAGGGTTGGAAAGACTAGACTGTGGGCCCTGAATTAAAGGATAGAACAAGAATAGGTGCTCAGAATTAGTGTGTTGACATAGAGAATAGAGGCTGTAGGAAAAACTTTGAAATCCAGTTTAAATAGTCAAATATCCTCTTGTTTTCTAGTCTTACACATCCCCCTCACTTCGAGCCTTATTCTATTATTATAAAGATGTGGTTGTTTAGTCACTAAGTCGTGTCCAACTTTTGTGACCCCATGGACTGTAGCCCACCAGGCTCCTCTGTTCATGGGAATTCCCAGACAAGAATACTGGTGTGGGTTGCCATTTCCTTCTCCATGGATCTTCCTGACCCGAGGATGGAACCCCTGTCTCCTGCACTGCAAGCTTATTCTTTACCACTGAGTCACCAGGAAAGTACTATTATAAAGATGATCTACTGACAAATGAGCTATAAAAATAATAATGGCATACCTGGAAAGGGATTTAGGGATTATTCCTGGTTTGCTGAAGGCCCAGAGAATGTTCCCTGATACACTCAGACATTTGCATTTGGAAAATAACATGATTATGACCGAGGTCCTTGCACACTTCAGATAATTCTAACCTTCATCAAATGTCCGCAATTGGTTGGCCCTGCAGGGCAGAAGCCAAGGAGATTTGTGTGCATGTGTTTATACGGTTTAATGGTAATCACCTTTCCACCTTATTATTTGTAGAATCAAAAACCCCTCTCCATACCTTCAACTAGCAGATGGCGGGGAGAACACGAAGCACAAAGTGACATGAGGAATAAATTGGAAAGGAACATTCATAATAACTATGATTAGAAGAATTGAGCACGGTCCATAGGAAAATACATGCCTGCCAAATCCAATTCCACTTTCTCTTCCACCTCCCTAACGATAGCACCCAGGGTCCTTAAACACTGACTTGGAATTAAAATGGACTGTTTGCAGCTGCTCACACGCAGGCTTATCCTGCTGGCCCCGCCCCATGTCTACATGTGGCTTGCCTTTCCTGCCTCAGTTCTTGCCAGGGAAGGCCATTTGAAAAACAGGACTGCAAGCTGAACAGAACGCATTTTATGAGTCAGCTTGATCCTCATCCACGGGCTGAGAGTTCATAGCGCTAAGCCACTAGCCCCGTTGCCTGCTTTTAAAAGGAACTCGCTCTCTTTGGTTCCCCCTCTAACAGAGGGAGCTGCAGGATTCGGGCCTTTTTGCCTCTTCAGTTTACTTTCTGTCAAGTTCCTCTTTCCCTCTGCCCATCTTGTATAAATTTTGCCATGGTGAGTAACATTTTAAAGCTGAATGGGGATAAAGAACAACATTATATCTGATTGCAGTAGCTAGCAGTAATTTTCAAAACCCTGTTTTTAAGCAAGTGGCAATGAAATTGTTTTTGCATTTGGCCAAGTGGAGCCAGTGGGCGAGTCAATGAGATTAGGTGGGAATAAGACGTGAATGCGGGCACCGAAGTGCCTCAGGTGATGCAGATCTAAACCCTGGGGAAGGGACTTCCGCGGTGGTCCAGTGGCTAGGAGTCTGCACGCCCAAATGTAGGGGGCCGAGGCTGGATCTCTGGTCAGGGAACTAGGTCCCACATGCAGCAGTTAGAGATTCTGAGTGCCACAGCTAAAACCCAACACAGCCAAACAAACAAATATTAAACATAAATAAACAAGAGAAGTCAGGGTCTAAATAGGGAAGGAGGCTCTGTTTCTTCTAGGAATGGGAGTCTCCTCAACCTAGTGAGTACTTCACATAGCATCGTTCCACCAGCTGCTGACGGCATAACTGATACATCTCTGGTTGAAAGTTAAAAGTCATTTTGAAAGAAAAGTCATTCATTAAGTAAAACTTAAGCCCTGCCTTACAGGTGTTCAGTGTGGGATGAGATGTGGACAAAAAGTACTGATATGGTTGCTGTTGGCCTGCATTTGTCCCTTAAGAAAGAAAGAAAGAGTCACTGACAGAGACACCAGTGGCGTGATGGATGGGGGATCTTACAGGTCTGAAGCAAGGTCCCACAGCAACACCTCGCTGTGTGCAGAAGATGGTGGGCAGAACATGGTGGCTAGCTTCCCTCTCAGGCAGCGGGAAATTGCCAGTTATGGGGTACTTGACATCTGGTTGGCTCATTGATTACTAGGGAAACCAGGAGAGGGGCAAGCCCCTGACCACCAGTTTGCTGAGAACAACCAACAGCTGCGACCTGGGACAAACGTGCTGGAAAGTCACTGTGCGTAAGATAGAGAGGTGAAGCAAGCGTTGGTTGAGCTGGAGACGTACAGAGAGCAAGAGAACAGCCATTTGAGGGCCTAACCATACTGCTGCAAATACAGGGAACATTATACATTTTCTGCTTATAAAATTATATTCTAGGATTTGCTCAACATTTCCCTAAACTTGCTCAATAAAATAAGACAAAAACTTGCCAAGTTTTTCTTATAATTCTAAATTGTGCAACTAACAGCCACATACTTGAATACTAATAAAGTCCTTTTCATTCTCTAACCCTTACAATGCCTCATTCTTTCAAGAATAATCATTTTATTTTCGGAATCAAATAGCGAAGTACTCAGTAAAGCTGAATGCCATAATCAGGCTCTACCTAAACTCACCATTTGGTTTTTCAGAATTGTAAGTAACTTTCCAACAAGATCTGAGCATAGAGATATAAGAACATATACACTTCTCTCCACAACACTGCTGTTGCTATTGTAAAGAGACAAAACATCATTGAGATAATGTGGGTGAAAATTCAGTCACTTAAACTGTGACTATGAACCAAGCACATGCCACAGCAAAGCACAGAGCTAGGCATGGGAGAGAGTAACAAAAACTGAAAGAAACAATTTGTTATCCTGCACTGGCCAGGCTAGAGTCATGTGCTTCCATAGCTTGGGGTGCATGCCTCTCTCACAGGCATAGCCTCATCACATTCCACTGTCAGTATTTCATCTTTCTTTCTGGCTAGACTATGAGTTTCTTATGAGATCCTGATCGCTTTTATCTTCGTATATGGGCATGTGTGCATGCTAAATTGTTCCAGTCATATCTGACTTTGTGACCTATGGACTGGAGCCCACAAGGCTTCTCTATCCATGAGATTCTCCAGGCAAGAATGGGTTGCCATACCCTCCTCCAGAGGCTCTTCCTGACCCAGAGATCAAACCTGCATCTCTAAAGTCTCCTGCATTGGCAGGTGACTTCTTTACCACTAGTGCCACCTGGGAAGCTCCTGTATCTGTAGAATTTATCATTATTCTTGCCACAATGGGGAAATACCTAAATTAAGATGTTAATTGAATAAATATGGGTGGATTTTAGTATGAATGATCATCAAGTTTCTCTTTTCATAATATGAGACATCTAAAGAATGAAGGATTATGTAGTTAGTCATCTTTCCTGAAGAGGATTGTGATGAGAATCCTTTGGTATGTGTGAGGGTAGGGGAGGGGGGCATGATAAACTAAATTCATTCGAAAGTATTTCCTGAGCCTAATCTACCCCCTACACACTGGGCCAGGTGTGGGAAACTCCAAGGCTATGCATGGTAGACTCAAACACTGTCTTTGGGATTTCACAGTCTAATAGAGAAGACATTAAAAAAAAAAAAAAAGGGCAAATCTGCCTCCACCAAGGAAACGCATAGCAATGCACCAATGATGCTCTGGAGCCTGCTTGTACTTCATATGGTTCCTCAAAGTCATGTGTTAAATATTTAGGTACTTTGCAAGCTGGTTCTTGAATCATTAGTTGATTGCATTTGGCCATGATGGGGGGAAATCAAATCTGGGACATTTTTTTCACCAGAGAGTAGTCATTAGCTTGCCACTGGTTATAGTAATGTGTACCTAACTCTGAGATTCTTCACTTCTTTTCCTCATCCTTGTCTTTTAAGTGATGATGATAGAAAACACAAGCCTATCTATAAGATGAAGTGAAGTGATAGTCGCTCAGTCATATCTGACTCTTCGAGATCTCATGAACTACAGCCCGCCAGGCTCCTCTGTCCATGGAATTCTCCAGGTAAGACTACTAGAGTGGGTAGCTATTTCTTTCTCTAAGGGATTTTCCTCACCCAGGGATCAAACCCCGGTCTTCTGCATTACAGGCAAAAATCTTTATCATCTAAACCATCAGGGAAACTCTATTATAGGATACTTTCTTTTAAAGCTTTACATTTTAAATTGAAAAAAGTGCCTGATTAGAACTTTTAACATATTTGCAAGATAAACCCAGCAAATAAAATGCTTCACTGTCTCCTTTCACGTGTGCCTTATCTTAACACATATAAAATAAAAACTAATTATGTTTAGCTCATGCATAATACTGTATATATAATAGTATTCAATAAATATGCTGAATTGAATTAAATAGAATCAAGTCAAATTGGACTGCACTGCATTAAAATAAACAAGCTAGACTAATTTAAAGTCTGCAATAATATAAGATACTTTTACTTTTTGTATTAAATTGAAACAAACTTTAGCACTAAAATATAATTACTTCTTGCTTGAAAAATCATTTAAGTTTATTGTTTATAAAAGTATGTGAGTCAGCAGTGAATGGTACACTTTTTTGGTATACATGCATGAACTGGCTATATTTTGATGATCTGTGCCAGTTTATATCTTTGAAACATTTATAATGCTAGAAAGCAAAACCAGAATTTTAAGTTATTTTTCAATCTGGACTTTGTACTTACTTGAAACCACCTTGCTTATTGATGAAATTTATTTTATCTGTAATTTTTGATTCATATGTATTACTGTGGTCTCTAATACTTCCACATTAACTACATCATAATTTTCACTGCATGTCAGTATCATCAGTACATGGGAGATGCTGTGAGGTCTCTTGCCATGGTGTGGTAAGTAAGAACAAATCTTAAGTGAAAGTCACTCAGTTGTGCCCGATTCTTTGTGACCCTATGGACTGTAGTCTGCCAGGCTCTCTGTCCATGGAATTCTTCAGGTCAGAATACTGGAGTGGGTAGCCTTTCCCTTCTTCAGAGCATCTTCCCAACCCAGGGATTGAACACAGCTCTCCCACACTGCAGGCAGATCCTTTACCATCTGAGCCACCAGGGAAGACCAAGAATAAATACGTGGTTCTAAATGTCTTGGGTCTTGTGCTTGAATTCTATCTAGTAGAGTCTGGTCAATTACTTATCTCTTCAAATCCTTAACTTTTTTTGTCAGCTAATTATGAGGAACTACCTATATCACAAAGATGGTTGCTGATAAAATGATGGGTGTAGAAACTTTATTTCAGGGGCATGCACACAGACAGATAAAGCTCTATAAATGTTGGCAATTAAAACACATGAATAAGCAATAAAAGAGAAAAAATCTGAAATCCAAGTGTCTTCAAGGTCTACAAGATATCTGCTGAAACAGCAAAATAATTAGATGATATGTTTTTGGTGGGTACACTCAGAAAATTTAGAACTAGGAAAGGAAAATAAATTTATATATATATAGTCCAGGAGGAGCACAGTAACAATTACTTTTATTTATTGGCTATCTGCTATGTGCCAGGCACTTCCCTAGTGTTTGACATACATAAATCATTTAATATTAAAAAGAACCCTTTAACATACTCTTGGTCATATTCTCATTTAGAGATGTGACAGCTGAGCTACAGAGAAGGTCTTCTCCAAGGTCTTGCCCAATGAAATGATGGAGCAAAACTTTAAATCTTGAAAGCAGGCATTCAAGAATATTACTCCCTAGACCATTCATAAATATATATCATATGTATGATATATATAATGTATATTTAATAATATAATAACATACTAATATATTTTATGGGCTTCCCTGCTGGCTCAGATGGTGAAGCGTCTGTCTACAATGTGGGAGACCTGGGTTTGATCCCTGGGTCGGGAAGATCCCCTGGAGAAGGAAATGGCAATCCACACCAGTATTGTTGCCTGGAAAATCCCATGGACAGAGGAGGCTGGTAGGCTACAGTCCATGGGGTCGCAAAGAGTCAGACACAACTGAGTGACTTCACTTCACTTCAGTATATTTTATAGTATAGTGACATATATAATATGTATTTCCTGTAAAAGGGCATGGCAATCCACTCTAGTATTCTTGCCTTAAGAATTACCATGGACACTGGGGACTGGTGGGCTACAGTGGGCTGCTGGTGGGCTACAATGGGCTACAGTCCATGGGGTCGCAAAGAGTTGGACATGACTGAGTGACTAAGCACAGCACATAATATATATTTAACAAACTGAATGCACTTGTTTAAAGGATCTGTTTTAGTCTTTATCAGAAAAATATTAACTCATTACCCTGAGGCTGGGAAAGATTGAAGGCAGGAGGAGAAAGGGACAACAGAGGACAAGATTGTTGGATGGCATCATCAACTCAATGGACATGAGTTTGAGCAAAGTCTGGGAGATGGTGAAGGACAGAAAAGCCTGGTGTGCTGCAGTCTATGGAGTCACAAAGAGTTTAAAATGACTGAGTGACTGAATAACAGCAAATATTTATAATAAATCTATGATAAAGCAGGAGACCCCAGTTCGATTCCTGGGTCAGGAAGATCCACTGGAGAAGGAATAGGCCACCCACTCAAGTATTATTTGGCTTTCCTTGTGGTTCAGCTGGTAAAGAATCCTCCTGCAATGCAGGAGACCTGGTTTCGATCCCTGGGTTGGGAAGGCCTCCTGGAGAAGGGAAAGGCTACCCACTCCGGTATTCTGGCCTGGAGAGGTCCATGGACTGTACAGTCCATGTGGTTGCAAAGAGTCAGACACAAGAGTTGCCCTGAGGAACTTTCACTTCACTTATAGGTACTATTACTAATCTCATTTTTAAATAAAATTACTATAACTAAGGCTCAAATAGGTTAAGTAACTTGCCCAGGGTCACACAGATAGTAAATAGCAGGGTGGGATTCAGGCTACAGAATCCCCTGTGGCCAGGCAGTCAGGCTACAGAATCACTTAGCTATCTGGATGCTCTACTCCTCAGAAAGGATTTTAATAGTCTGGTTATATCAGCAAGGTCATTTCTATCGTGGAAATTACTATGGAGTCTGCTACCCAAATTTCTGCATGGAAAAAATTCTGTATTTGTTATGGTCTGGTTATGATTTTTTTTTTCCACATTGCCCTCTATACTAGAGATGACTTAAATATTTCAAGTCTTATGATGCACCTACACTTCTTAAGAAAAAATTAGTAAACTGATCCTGTAGCTTTGTAATTCATTCTCTTTTGAGTCTGATTAATGTGCATCATCTCCAAGGAGATAAGTTTTCTGAATCTGCTGGACTTTTGGCTATATTATAAACAGTTGTAAATTCCCTAAGGTAATAATCTACAAAACCTTTGAGAAGCATCTAATACCTTACCCCAAGTTACACTGTCCTCTAAATCTCCATAAGCTATACCAATGAAAATCTCTTTTCTTAATTGTGTTATTACTGCTAAAAGATTTAAAATAATTTTTTTTCAAGCTAGGAAGTAAAAAAGGTTACCCTTCAGTTTGTTAGGTTTGATTCTTGTTGGATAACCCAAAACCATTGGTCTGAACACATTTCTTGAATGGTTGAGTGGTTTTAATTGTGTGTATTGTTTCTGTGTCTGGACAGAGACTTAATCACTTTAGTTCTAAGGATTTGTTCCAAAGTGAAACAACCTTTCTCTAAACTCTAGAATAATCCTCTGAAGTCTGCTCTCCATCTGTGTTCCCAAGTTTAAAACTCTCCCCTTCCATCTGCTAAATTCAATAATAACTGTAACACCAAGCAGCAGGTAGAACCAATATGCTGGCTCAAAACTGAATCCTGAAAATGAATCTGGCATCCCTGCTGCAGAGTCATCTGTGTTTGCTGATCTGCCCCCATTAATCTCCAGGGAATAAGAGAGAAACATTTCAGAGAACAAAGGGTGGGGGAGATCTTTCTAATTAAGTGAAAACAATAATAGCATAAAAGTCATCGGCCTTTTTGTCTGCATAAAGACAGCATTGCAAAACAAGAAAATAAAGATGTCACAAAGTTGGAAGGGGAAGTGTGCAAATGTCACACAAACACCTAACCCACAACACATACCTCAAACTTTCAACACAGAAACTTATCTCAAAGACCAAAAATCCCATCTGTCAAATTATTGGTTATAGTACATGCATATAAGGGGCTTCCCAGATGGCACAGTAGTGAGGAATCCACCTGCCCATGCAGGAGATGCTAGAGACACGGGTTTGATCCCTGGGGTCAATAAGAAGAGTGTGTCAAAAAGATCCTCTGGAGTAGGAAATGGCTACCCACTCCAGTATTCTTGCCCGGAAAATTCCAGACAGAGGAGCCTGGCGGGCTACAGGCCATGGGGTTGCAAAGAGTCAGACATGACTGAGCACACACACATACACACACAAATGGATACAGAGGGTGGAATCATAAGTACATAGGAATGGAAAGTCAAAAGATTATTGAACGATTATAGGGCTGAGGTTTTATGTTTCTATTAAAAAATAATTTCTCTTAGAA
>SJYC01073077.1:0-10358 GCA_006408675.1 Madoqua kirkii
GGGAAGTCCAGTGAAAGGGGAAGCGAATATATATGATGAACTTAGATTATATTGTGCTACAAGAAAATAAGAAAATGTTCAGAACATGAATAAACAAACAAACAAAACCCCCAAACCTCATCATATTTATTAGTATGTCAAAGGAATTCAGGATCCAGCTGAAATAGCTTGCAATAATCCAACCTAAAACAATTTGAGCAACAAATAAAGTATCATCATATTATAACTCTAAGTAAAAAATAAACATGCATGAGATCATGGTGATATAAATAAATGACTGGCTAAATAGATAAGTGGGAGTATAGACAAACCTCCTGTGTGAAAAATTACAACTTACACAGAGACTTGACCCTTAAGGAGTATAAGTTCACATGTCAGTATGGGCCACACGTAGTGACCTACTTCAAAAAGTGCAGGTTATAAAGCAAGAAAAGAAAAGTAATTTTACCAAAGAGAGACCTGATAAAACACTGCCTCAAGCCAGGAGGTCAAGACTAACATCAACAGTGGAAAGTCATATTGCTAGTATGTACTTTTAAAATAATGTAATGACACTTTACTTCTGTGGTTTTTCTTCCCCAAATACATTATCTCAGTATAATCACAGGAAAAAAAAAAAAAACAAAAAAAAAATTCCCACTCAAGTACATGAACCATGAACTTCCAGATGTTCAAGCTGGATTTACAAAAGGCAGAGAACCCAGAGATCAAATTGCCATCTGTTGGATCACTGAAAAAGCAAGAGTTCCAGAAAAACATCTACTTTTGCTTTATTGACTATGTCAAAGCCTTTGACTGTGTGGATCACAATAAACTGTGAAAAACTCTTTAAAAGATGGGAACACAAGACCACCTGACCTACTTCCTGAGAAATCTGTATGCAGGTCAAGAAGCAATAGTTAGAAGTGGACATGGAACAACAGACTGGTTCCAAATTGGGAAATGAGTATGTCAAGGCTGTATATTGTCACCCTGCTTATTTAACTTATATGCAGACTAAATCATGTGAAATGTTGGGCTGGATGAAGCACAAATTGGAATCAAGATTGCCCGGAGAAATATCAATAACCTCACATATGCAGATGACACCACCTTTATGATAGAAAGCAAAAAAGAACTAGAGAGCCTCTTGATGACAGTAAAGGAGGAGAGTAAAAATGTTGGCTTAAAATTCAACATTCAGAAAGCTAAAATCATGGCATCTGGTCCCATCACTTTGTGGCAAATAGATGGGAAGCAGTTGAAAGAGTGCAGACTTCATTTTGGGGGGCTCCAAAATCACTGCAGATGGTGACTACAGTCATGAAATTAAAAGATGCTTCCTCCTTGGAAGAAAAGCTATGACCAACCTAGACAGCATATTAAAAAGCAGAGACACTACTTTGTCAACAAAGGTCCATCTAGTCAAAGCTAAGGTTTTTCCAGTAGTCATGTATGGATGTGAGAGTTGGACTATAAAGAAAGTTGAGTCCCAAAGAATTGATGCTTTTGAACTGTGGTGTTGGACAAGACTCTTGAGAGTCTCTTGGACAGGAGGGAGATCCAACTGCTCCATCCTAAAGGAAATCAGTCCTGAATATTTATTGGAAGGACTGATACTGAAGCTGAAACTCCAATACTTTTATGACCTGATGCAAAGAATTGACTCATTGGAAAAGACCCTGATGCTGGGAAAGATTGAGGGCAGAAGGAGAAGGGGGCAGCAGAGAGTGAGATAGTTGGATGGCATCACCAACTTGATGGACATAAGTCTGAGTAACCTCCGGGAATTGGTGATGGACAGGGAAGCCTGGCGTGCTGCAGTTAGTACTGCAAAGAATTGGATACCACTGAGCAATGGAACTGAACTGAACTGAAGAGATATTCTCCAAGATACATAACCTATAATGTTCAAAACTATCAGAAAAAAGGGAAGTCCAAAAAACTGTCAAAACCAAGGAGTTCTGATCACTAAATGTCATGTGATACCCTGGATAAAATGCTGAGACAGAAAATGGAACACTAGGGAAAAACTGATGAAATCTGATAAAGTATGAGACTTTGGTTAAGTTGAAACAAATAATAGAAGAAATGAAAGGGAAAAAAAACATGGAAAACAATTTTATAAATAATAGATTAAACTGTTGGAGAAGAAATCAAATATGCTTGTTTTTTGGAAGAATATAATATATCTTTTATCCCCATATCTCAATCACAATAGGGAGAAAATAGTTGTGAGTAGCCTTACAAAGTAAACACATGATTGAAAATCTTATAAAAGTTAAACACATTTTGTTGCTTTCAATAAACAGCAAATATCACCTAAAGGGGAAAAGACTTGCTTTATAATACAGAAAAATAGATTTTGGTCTTTTATTCCATATGCTTTTTGGGCATTCCTTCCTTTCATTTTTATAACTGTTGTAAAGATTAGGTAGAATTTCTCCTAAAAACAAACTACACACAAATTAGGATAGATAATATATTCTGTCATAAAGCCATTTTAAACAAATTTTAGATGATAGAAATTATTTCAAACATCTGTTCTGACCACAACGGTGTGAAACTAGAAATCAACCACAGAAAGAAAAATGGGAAAAGAAAACAGAAACAACAACAACACACACACACATAGACTAAGTAACATGCTACGAAAAGAGCAGTGAGTCAACAATGAAATAAAAGAATCAGAAAATACCTTGAGATAAACAAAAATGAAAGCATAATGATGCAAATCTATGGGATTCAGCAAAGCAGTTCTAAGAGGGAAGTTCAGAGTGATGTAGTCCTTCCTCAAGAAACAAGAAAAATCTCAAATAAACTGCCAAATGTACTACATAAAAGCATTAGAAAAAAAGAACAAACAGAACCCAGTTTTCAGAAAGAAGGAAATAATAAATATAGGAAATGAAACAAGTAAACTAGAGGTTAAAACAAATAGGAAAAGAACAATAAAACCGAGAGCTGGGTTTTTGAAAAGATAAACAAAGTAGACAAGCCTATAGACAGGCTCACCAAGAAGAAAAGAGAGAAGATCCAAATAAACACAATAAGAAGTAAAGAGGAGAAATAGCAACCCATAGCACAGAAATGCAAAACAAAAACAAAAACCAAGAGACTACTACGAACAGTTATATGCCACAAATTGTATAGCACAGAAGAAATGGACAACCTTCTAGAAACATACATCTTGCCAGAACTGATTTAATAAGAAAAAAAAAGATTTTGAATAAGTTAATTACTGGAAGTCAAATAGAATTTGCAGTTAAAAAACTCCCTGTAAACAAACATCCAAGGTCAGATGACTTCACTGGAGAATTTTACCAAACATATAATACAAAGCCTGATGAAGGCACTAAATAAAATAAATCAATAATTATGGGCTAAAGTATTTGATGAATATAAATGAAAAGTTCAGTTCAGTTGTTCAGTCATGTCTGACTCTTCGTGACCCCATGAATCACAGCACATCAGCCCTCCCTGTCCATCACCAACTCCCAGAATCCACCCAAACCCATGTTGAGTTGGTGATGCCATCCAACCATCTCATCCTCTGTCGTCCCCTTCTCCTCCTGCCTTTAGTCTTTCCCAGCATCAGGGGCTTTTCAAATGAGTCAGCTCTTCGCAAGAAGTGGCCAAAGTATTGAAGTTTCAACTTTAGAATCAGTCCTTCAAATGAACACCCAGGACTGATCTCCTTTAGGATGGACTGGTTGGATCTCCTTGTAGTCCAAGGGACTCTCAAGAGTCTTCTCCAACACCACAGTTCAAATGCATCAGTTCTTCGGCACTCACCTTTCTTCAAAGTCCAACTCTCACATCCATACATGACCACTGGAAAAACCATAGCCTTGACTAGATGTACCTTTGTTGGCAAAGCAATGTCTCTGCTTTTTAATATGCTGTCTAGGTTGGTTGTAACTTTCCTTCCAAGGAGCAAGCGTCTTTTAATTTCATGGCTGCAATCACTATCTGCAGTGATTTTGGAGTCCAGAAAAATGAAGTCTGCACTGTTTCCACTGTTTCCCCATCTATTTCTCATGCAGTGATGGAACCAGATGCCATGATCTTCGTTTTCTGAATGTTGAGCTTTAAGCTAACTTTTTCACTCTCCTCTTTCACTTTCATCAAGAGGCTCTTTAGTTCTTCTTCACTTTCTGCCATAAGACTGGTGTCATCTGCATATCTGAGGTTATTGATAAATGCAAAGACACTCAACAAATATTTTCAAACTGAATTTAACAATACATAAAAAGCATCATACACCATGAACAAGTTAGATTCATTCTGGGGTTACAAGGATGCTACAATACACATAAATCAATCAATGTGATAAACCATATTAAAAAGAGGAGAGATAAAAAGCACATGATCATTACAATAGACATACAGAAAGAATTAGACAGAATTCAACATTCATTCATGATAAAAACTCTCAGCAAAGTGGGTACAGAGAAAACATATTTCAAAATAATAAAAGCTATTTATAACAACCCCACAGCCAAGATAGTACTCAACTGTGAAAAACTGAAATGCTTCCTGCTAAATTTAGGAACAAGAGAAAGCTGCCCATTCTCACCACTTGTATTCAACATACTACTGGAAGTCCTGGCCACAACAATCAGACAAGAAAAAGAATTAAAAAGATATCCAAATTGGAAGGGAAGAGGTAAAACTGTCACTATATACAGATGACAGTCAGTCCTGAAGGAAATCAATCCTGAATATTCATTGGAAAGACTGATGCTGAAGCTGAAGCTTCAGAACTTTGGCCACCTAATGTGAACAGCTGACTCATTGGAAAAGACCCTGATGTTGGCAGAGATTGAGGGTAGGAGGAGAAGGGGATGACAGAGGATGAGAAGGCTGGATGGCATCATTAACACAATGAACATGAGTTTCAGTAAATTATGAGAGACAGTGAAGGACAGGAAGCCTGGTGTGCTGCAGTCCATGGGGTTGCAAAGAATCAGACATGACTGAGTGACTGAACAACAACTATACTCTATATAGAAAACCCTAAAGACTCCACAAAAACAAAACAAAACAAAACAAAAAAACTACTAGGATTAATAAACAAATTCAGCAAGGTGGCAGGGTATAAGATTAATACATAGGAATCTGTTGCATTTCTTTATACTAACAATGAAATAACAGAGAAAGTTAAAAAAAAAATTAGGGATAAACCTAATAAAGGACTTAATGTTTACAAACTGAAAACTATAAAACAGTAACAAAGGGAGCTGAAGATGATTCAGAGAAATGGAAATATATCTCATGCTCTTGAATTAGAAGAATTATATTGTTAAAAAGGCTATACTACACAAAGCAATCTACAGATTTAATGTGACCCAAATCAGATATTTTTCACAGAGCTAGTAAAAATAATCCTAAATTCTATATGACTCAGAAATGCCCAAGCAATCCTGAGGAAGACAGAACAAAGCTGGAAGCAAAACCCTTTCAGACCTTAGACTATACTACAAAAGCTACAGTAGTCAAAACAGCATGGTAGTAGCACAAAACAGGCACACAGATGGAGAGAACAGAGCAGGAGCCCAGAAATAAACCACACACCTATGACCAGTTAGTCCACAACAAAGGAAGCAAGCATATACAGTTAAGAAAAGACAGTCTCTTCCCCAAGTGGTGTTGGGAACGCTGTAGAGCTACATGTAAATCAGTGCACTTAGAACATTCTCTCAAACCATACAGAAAAATTAACTCGGAATGATCTAAAGACATAAACGTAAGATCTGATATCATAAGCCTTCTAGAAAAGAACATAGGCAAAACATTCTCAGACATAAATTGTAGTAATATTTTCTTAGATCAGTCTCCCAAGGCAAAATAAATAAAAACAAAAACAAACAAATGGGATATAATAAAATTTGTAAGCTTTCACAAAGAAAAAGGGAAGTAAACCATCTACAAACAAAAAGACAACTTCTGGAATGGGAGAAAATATATGCAAATAATGCAAAACAAGTGCAATAAAAATCTTAACAAAGTGTGTGTGTGTATGTAAACTGAAAAGCTGATTTAAAATTTCATATGAAATGCAAAGGCTTCAAAATATTTAAGAACTTGAATTTCTCAAAAAGAAAGTCATAGAACCTATGCAATCATATATAAAAACTTATACAGATATAATAACTAAGAAATGGTAGTGTGCAAGGAAAGATGAGTAGGCAACTGAAAGAAAATAGATAATCCAGAAATAGACCTGAACATAAATGAAGAGAAAATCAGTTTTTTAATAATTGAAATTGGGTCCACTGGATAGCCATTAGGAAAATTAATTAATCTTAACTCTTACATCATATAAGTTAATTTCATTTGGATAGCAGAAAATAAATAAAAGCAAAATAGTAAAGCTTCCAAATATTAACATAAGAAAATATATTGGGCAGGAAAACTGTTAGTAAACAGAACCACTATAAGCACCAATCATGAAAAACAAGATTGAAAACTGGATTTCTCTTCATCAGTGCTGCAAAATCACTTCAGTCGTGTCCGACTCTGTGTGACCCCATAGACGGCGGCCCATCAGGCTCCCCTGTCCCTGGGATTCTCCAGGCAAGGACACTGGAGTGAGTTGCCATTGCCATCTTCTCATCAATAGCCATCATTAAGGGAATAAAAGGGTGATAGAGATTAGTTAATGCTTCTATGGCAATCAAGTTGCGATATAAACATATCAGAACAATATGTTGTATACCTTAAACGTATACAGTGTTGTATGTCAAATATAACTAACTTAACATATGAAAAGGAAAAGAAAAGGAAGAAAGAAAAGCTACAAAGTAGGAAAGTTCATGTAATGGCAAGGAACATTGCTACAGTTGCTACTTCTGTATAACAAAGTATCTCATAATTAATTGGTATAAAATAGCCATTTTAATACTAATGTATTTGGCTGTTAAACATTTAGAAGTAGCAATGGGAATGGCTTGTCCCTGATCCTCACAGTCTGAATATATGGTTGGAAAGATTCAACGGCAGAGTGACTAGTGGAATAAGTCACTGGATGAGAGTAGCAGAAGTTTAAGGCTGAAGATACAAATCAGAGAATTAGATGATGATAGAGATGTCAACTGAATACCTAAAGAGTAAACATTCAAAATAGATTGAATATACAGAGGAAAGAAGAGATTGGAGCACACAGATCTGGTGAACTTTATTCTTAATAGGAAGAAGAAAAGGAGAGGCTCTTGAAAAACAAAAGATTAAGAAAGAAGGGTCAGGTTTTGGGGGACAAAAAGGAGAAAGGATATATGTGCAGAAGGCCAAAGAGAAAACTGTTTCAAAAGAGAGAGGGATAGATGATTACAGGAGCCAAATAGAGTTGAAGGAAAATAAAGTCTGAAGAGAAGACATGGCATAGGCAGAAAGGACATTTTTAATATCTTGGGAGTGAAATATCTGAGCCAAGTACAGTAACAGGAGATTGAATATATAGGCTTCAGAGAGTAAGTGGGTAGGAGATGGAGACAGAGGCGTAGATGGAAGTTACAAGGGGTTGGCAGTCTAAACAGGAGTGATAAAGATGGAGCAGTAGCAAAGAAACGCTGTGTTAAGAAAGGTTATCCTCTAAACACAAAGGGGGCTTCTGTAGAAAGAAGTTCTTTATTAATCATGCTATGCAATGTCCTGTTTTATCAGTAAGAGTTTTCATGAAGCAACTGATGAACAGAATCTTGACATTTTAGAGTTCATAAATGAATGCTTTCTCTTTAAGACAAAATAAAAATATCTTTTGGAAAAGATATTCCCTTCATGATGCATTTAGTAAAATGTTATCTTATTAACAGACTCATTAATCTATGCATCCAACCATCCTACAAATCTGTCTCAGTTTCTGTCATTCTAAATGAGGGCATCTGTTCATTTCTGCCATTACCGAGACATTTTATATTGGTACTATATGGGTTTTATCTTCTTGATTTTAACCAATTTCTCAAATTTAATCCAGGTATAATGTGTGCCAATTCAAACTCACATCATGTTACAAGACTCTTATACTTATTTCATCCGTAAATTATGCTTTTTATTTTCCTTTACTTGATTCTATGAGTTGTTAATGAAATATTCATTAATATTATATTTACAGGTATCTTATTAGAGATTCAATATAATATGTCCCTTCAGACTGACAGTGGCCTATCAATGGTTCCTTCTAAAAGGGGTATGTTAAATTATTTTTCAGTAGTACAATTTACATGACTATCACTTCTTTCTTATCAGCATTGTTACTTTCTGTCTGTTAGTTCTGTTAGACCTGCATCTCATTTATTCATTAGACTTCCAGTTTTTGCACTGGGAAAAATATCATCTTACTTTGACTAATTTATTCACATCAAACATATTTGGCTTCAACACGATAGCAGATGGGTATAGAAACACATGCATGTATGCACTTTGCCTCTTTCCTGGCAATGAATTAGTCCACAACATTTTCTGTAGCCTATCTCACATTTAATGTCACAGAAGGGATTCATCTTTTGGCAATGAACATTAGTAGCCTGAAGAAAGGGGGTCATAAATCCCATTTTCATTTTTTATTAAAATCATACTATGTCAGGGTGTAATTTTCATTTTTTGCTACAGTGTAATTTATTCAGTGACCTTGGACTATGTTCATTTGCTAACATGGAATGTTGAATCAGTGTGCTAACCATTTCTGCAACTTCACACAGTTTCCTTTAATATAAGACCTTAAAAAGCTTAATTTAGCTGAATACTCACGGATAGAAGGAACAATGTTGGTGAACTTGAAGAGGAAAAGCAATGGCTCGTGCAAAACTTTTAAAAATGGAACAAAATCCATGAGCTACCCAGAAAAAATTAAATGTTTATTTTTTTTTTTACCTTTTAGGATTCCATTATCTTCAAATTGAATATCATTCTAGCACAACATCATTTACTATCTCTGTAGTCTCTCAAATTTAACCATCCATCATTTGAGTATAACTTATTTCTGAACAAACATTAAAAAAAACAGATTAAGGCAATGGTTAAATACATAAAATGGTTAAACCTAATGGTTTTAGATCATAATTTGTCTTCTTTCTAAGCATTTAATCATTACCAATCCCTGAACCCACCCTTTTGACATAGGTTATAATACAAAATAGCTTGAAAATGTGCAGAGAAAAGGTAGTCACTTTGGTGACTGAGTGTGATGGCTGTAATGGATCCAAACTCTGGCCAATGTGGTTCATCTTTTGGTACAGGCTTGTTGCCACTAAAACTTTCTACCACATCCAGCCCCTGATTCAATTTAAAGTTCAACCACCTTCTGTCCATTTCCTGCTTTGTTTCATGTCATTCTCATCTAGCTGGCAAAACCCCAAACCTAGATTCATTATTTAACCAGCTTTCCCTTCTAATTTCAAATACCTGATTCCTGGTAGAGAAAGCCATATACACTATAGCATATATCTATGGTCTCACGTCCATGGGGTCTCAAAGAGTCAGATGTGACTGAGCGACTAACATTTTCACTTTCACTTTTCTTAAAAATAGACCAACAGCCTAAAATTAGGTATTTGTGTGAACATGTAAATGTGTATTAAAAAATAAGGTGTGTTTTCTAAATTATAGGTCAAACTATTAGTAGGTTGTATAAATAGTTTAGTAGTTAAAGTACACATTTTTATTTTTGGCAAAATATATGAGAACAGAAAGCTGAAGTCAGACTGTCTTATTTACAGTAAATCAATGTATCATTTCCTAATATGTGTGTGCATCATGAGCTATAATGTAAAATGAAATTCTTACTGTGGTTCATAATCAAAATAATTCACTGATCTAAAACTACACAGGATATTGGTGAGAAAGAAAGAAAGTGAAAGTCACTCAGTCATGTCCAACTCTGCAACCCCATGGATTATACAGTCCATGGAATTCTCCATTCCAGAATCCTGGGCCTGGAGACTGGGTGGATTCTGTACCAGCTGAACCACAAGGGAAGCCCAAGAATACTGGAGTGGGTAGGTTATTCTTTGTCCAGCACATCTTCCCAACCCAGGAATTGAGTCGGGGTCTCCTGCATTGCAGGCAGATTCTTTACCAACTAGGCTATAAGGGGAACCCAAAGTGAAAGTGAAAATCATTCCATTGTATCCGACTCTGCGACCCCATGGACTGTAAAATTCTCCAGCCCAGAATATTGGAGTGGGTAGCCTTTCCCTTCTCCAGGAGATCTTCCCAACTCAGGGATCAAACCCAGGTCTTCTGCATCGCAGGTGGATTTGTTACCAGCTGAACCACAAGGGAAGGCCAAGACTGCTGGGGTGGGTATTGGTGAGAATGGGGGACAAATGGAATGCTCATTCACCACTGGTAGAAACATAAAAGTTTCTCCTCTTTGGAAG